>CM070022.1:4382812-4600312 GCA_036247105.1 Cirrhinus mrigala
GAAACCATTTTTGGGTTGCAACCCTGCCTTTAAGAACCATTGCATCACTTCTTTTGCTTTTATGTGATGCATTTGTGGCAGAGGTCTGTCCTTCTATGTTATGCTTTAGTGTATTTATAATATAAGTTTTATGTCAAGTTTATGTTAATATAGTTTTAATAAAGGCTGCATCCCATTTTGCACACAGTCCTTCCTAAACAATATGTGAGATTTGGATTATTAAATCCTTAATTGCAGTTGTTGCAAATGGTATGCAGATTTTCACAGTAGGCCTAAACATAAACGTTTTTGGCTAATGTTTCCCACAATCCCTCACACTACCGAAGAAGAGGTTGTCGGACTCATTCGACGAGTTGTTATTGAAAAATGCTAAGGCGTTCATTTTGATGTTTAAACCAAAAAATGAAGTAATTTAATGGTTATTCATTTGTGTTCGATTTTATCTATGCAAACACGACAAGGTGCTCTGTTGCATCAAGATGCAATTTCGTGATGTGTTAAACTGCCATACCACTAGATTAATAATAAGTCATGATCAGCTTCTTTATTAATTGTTAATTATTTTATCTTGCCTATGGCACCAAGTGAAAGAAAAAAACAGGTGCATGACGCCTCTGGAAGTGTGTGAATTGGGACACATCCTTGGACTATTTTGAGATACGAGCAGAGCGTAACAATACAGCCCCCTCCTGTTTCCTCTTACTCTCAGACAGGACAATGAAACTTGTTTACTTTTCTGAAATCAGGAAGTAAACACATGTCAGCCTGTTCTTTATTCAGACACATTAAATATGTTAGACCTTGGATACTTCAGTGCTGATAGTCTGACCTATGGGCCTAAATTCTGTAGTAATGCAGCTTATTTTTATGAATCTTAAGCCATATATACACTACACTATAGGGTCTGTAAGATGCTTTAATATTTTTGAAAGTCTCTTCTGCTCACCAAGGTTGCACAACTGTTTTCTATTTTTACATTTTTAAAATATAATTTATTTCCGTGATTAAAGCTGAATTTTCAGCATCATTACACCAGGCTTCACTGTCACATGATCCTTCAGAAATCATTCTAATATCATTCTAACAACCATGCTGATTTGCTTCTCAAGAAACATTTCTGATTATTACCAATATTGAAAACTACTTGCTGATACATGATACCATTACATATTTTAGTCTTCATGATTCTTTGATAAGAATTTATTTGAAGTAAAATCTTTTCTAACATCATAAATGTCTTTACTGTCACTTTTGATCAATTTCATGTATTTTTACGAAGCTTTATTAATAATGTAATTTAGCTTTGTTGCAGCCATGATTCACCTCATATTTAGAACCTAAATATAATTTGTTAAATTAGATGTTAAATTTTATTTTCCCCTGGTTTCACAGACAAGCCTTAAGCCTAGTCCTAGACTAAAATGTAAGTCTGAGCTGTTTCAGCTGAAAGAAACTTGCACTGACTGATCTTAAAATATACCAATGCCTTTGTTTTGTCTGAAGATGCACACCAGTAATGTTTTTCTTCCTAACTGAACTATGACCTAATCCTGGTTTAGGCTAAGCCCTGTCTGTGAAACCAGGCCTTTATGTTACAGCGTTATGTTACATTTAAGCAGTGTTGGGGAGTAACTAGTTAAAAGTAACAGAATTCTGTTATTTCATTACAAAATAAATGTAACTGTAATCTGTTACAGTTACTAAGAATTAGATAGATAGATAGATAGATAGAGTTACTTATGAAAACGTTAATTACAAAGGGGAGTTACATCTGAATATTTTCACACACATACAGATTTAATCGATTTTATTATTATTATTATTATTAATTTTTTTAATTTTTTAATTTTTTTTTTTTCAAAATCGCATTGACTGCTCTAAAATATGAGACACCAATGTTTCAGGAGTTTAGGACACAGAATAGGACATGTTTATTCGGTAACTGTTTTATTTTTCTATTTATTTTTGTGCATACGCTTTATTTTTTAAATTAATTGTTTTAATCGCTAGGCATTGTTAGATGCCACTGTTTCCTGTCATAGCTATGCAAAAATTTGATTTAAAAAACAGTATCATAGCTATTAAACTATATCTTATGATTTTTAAATCTGTATTTCACCTCAGAATGATCTCAAAGCAAAAAGAAACGCTAAAGTCTGATTTTGTAGTGTAATTATTATAATCTTAATCCTAAAGTAATGAAGGTTTTTGAAAGCCTGAGAGTAATTAGTGTTAAATACTACTGTAAGGTTAACCCTGCCTGCTTTAAATGTTTAAAAATGATTAACAGTTTAAAAAAATTAATTTAAAAAACAATTTAGAAATTTAAATTTAGAAAAGTATGAAAGTCCGTTTCCGCCACTAAATAAAAAATAAAAGGTAACTGCGACTTTTTTTTTTTTGCGCAATTGCGAGTTTACATCTCACAATTCTGACTTTTTCTCTTAGAATAGTGAGATATAAACTCGCAATTGAGTTATGAAGTCAGAATTGCAAGACATAAACTCACATTTCTGACTTTTTTTCACAGAATTGCGAGTTTGCACAACTGCGAATTAAGTTAGAATTGTGAGATATAAACTGATATATCTCACAATTCTGAGAACATATCGGTGTTTTTTCACTCTCAAAAACAGACTTTATAATTCGCAATTGTGAGTTTGTCTCGCAATTCTGAGAAAAAGTCAGAATTGCATGAAAAAAAGTCAGAATTGCGACAAAAACTTTATTTCTAAAGATATTATTTCTCAAAAATATCATGCAAGTCAGAATTGTGAAGTTTTATCTCGCAATTCTGACTTAACTCGCAATTGCAAGTTTTTATCTTACAATTTAAGAAGTCAGAATTGCAAGAAACTTTTTTTGTTTATTTCTAAAGACATTATTTCTCAAAATCGTGAGTTTATATCATGCAATTCTGAGAGTTTTTATCTCTTAGTTCTGACTTCATAACTCACAATTGCAAGTTTATCTCACAATTTGAGAAAAAAAGTCAGAATTGTGAGATAGAAACTTTATTTGTTTATTTCTAAAGACGTTATTTCTCACAATTGTGAGTTTATATCACACAATTCTGAAAAAAGTTATCTCACAGTTGACTTTATAACTCGCAATTGCAAGTTTATATCTCACAATTGTGAACTAAACTGAACTAAACTAGCAATTGCGAGAAAAAAACATTATTTGTTTATTTCTAAAGACATTATTTCTCAAAATCGTGAGTTTATATCTCACAATTCTGAGAAAAAAAATGTCAGAATTGAGTTTTTATCTCGCAGTTCTGACTTTATAACTCGCATTTGCAAGTTTATATCTCACAATTTGAGAAAAAAAGTCAGAATTGTGAGACAGAAACTGTTTATTTCTAAAGACGTTATTTCTCACAATTGTGTTTATATCACGCAATTCTAAGAAAAAAGTCAGAATTGTTTTTTATCTCATAATTCTGACTTTATAACTCGCAAACGAAAAGAAAATAAGAATTGTGAGATAAAAAATCGTAACAACCTTTTTCAGTCTTTTATTCAGTGGTGGAAGCGGGCTTCTATGGAAAAGTAATCAAATGTAATCAGTTACATTACTTTAACAAAGTAATTGAAATAGTTACACTACTTTTACATTTCTAGATTAACCCTCCCATCACTGCATTTAAGTACTAAATAATATTAATTAACAACTTGTACCACATGTAACACTGTTAATACTATAGTAAGTACTTGTAATGTGTACCAAGGACACTAAAATGTGTTACCAAAAAGAAAATGCTAAGATTAAGCTTTTTTTTTTTTTTTAAATGCCAAATTTGTAAAGGTTCATTCAGACATTCAGTCATTCAAGTTTTCGATTAACAAGTTATGGATCTGTTTCAGAGCTGGAGAGGACGAGAGGGCCGCAGTTACTCCGACAGGGGTTCATGAAGCCAGAGAGAGACGTGGAGGACTAAGTGATCACTTTATAAATGAAAGCAGATGCCTGGAATTATGAACTGTCGCTCCGCAGATGGAGGACGTCGTTGATGAAGCGCTTCCCGACCCCACTCATGATCACTCACTTCTGATGCTCGCGTGTGTTCCGCCGTCACGCGTGTACCAACACAATCACGCTTGAGTGAACGGGTTAAACCTGCTCTCAGACACACGATTAGGGGCCCGTTCCCTCCCGTTTCACACGACGCTTCGTATTTTGCGCCCGAGCGTCACGTTTGATTGATCTGGTTGTTGTAGCGTCTGTGATTGATGGCGGTTGTGGCACGGCACAAGCCCGCCAGCGCTTCTCCGAAAGCGAGCAAAGAAGGGCCTGTCAGTGTCATTGATCTTCTTATAAATGAAATGTTCCGTTTCCCGCTGCATTTTATTGTTAAATGCAGTTCATTAGCGACAAAGAGATTTATCACCGATGCTCTGTGTCGAGTGAATCACTGCGCTACAACAGCGCACGCCACGCTGCCTGGTAGGCCGAGCCAACCTGAGGGCAAAATCATCCATCTCGTGTGTGATCTGTCGCAGAGAACGATGCTGACCCAAAATATGCCATTCTGTCCTTAGCGTGTGTGATATTGCTACCAAAGTTGATCTTCTCTTAACCCGCGAATGAACGCTGGCAGTCAGAAGTTTGGACGCAGCTACTCATTCTTGATTATGACTATTTTCCACATTTTAGAATGATATTGAAGTCACCAAAACTGAGAAACAACACAAAAGGAAGCATTAGATTATATAGGGAAAAATGTTAAACTGAGGAAAATGGCTTCTTCTTAGTCTAAGTATTCATCAACCTACTTCATGAGGATCCTGGGTCGCTTGTAAACATTAGTGTAGGAGGAACATTTATGATGAGCACTTCATAAATCGATCTCAAAAAAAATGATGAGCACTTTATGATGCTTTTCCTTCACAATTTATATTTGACTACAGACATCAAAAGATCATAAGATATTTAGTCAAGTGTGTCCAGATTTAGACTGCTAGTTTATATGATCTAGTGTTATTTTAGTATTATTTATGTACTGTTATGGTATTTATTAATATTTTGAAATATATAAATAAAAAATGTATTATATATATATATATATATATATATATATATATATATATATATATAAAAATTTAAATATATAAATCTATGTATTTATATATTTGCTTTTGAATTTTATATATTTTCAGTTTTCTTAAATTTACTTCATTTCATCATTTTATTTTTTTGCATTTCTTTTTAGCTTTATTTTTATTTTAGTTTTAGTAATTTTAGTACTTCAATTTATGTTTTAGAATTTCATCTAATATTCATATTTATTTTACGTTTTAGTAATTGTTACATGCATTTGCCATTTTATTTATTTATAGCTGTAATTTATTTGTTATTTTAGTTTTAGTAATTTTAGTACTTAAACATATTTTCACATAATTGCCAAGGCTACATTTCTAATTTTAATTTTTTTTGTTATTATTATTATTATTGTTGTTGTTTCATTCTGTATTTGATTTTATTTCAGCTTTATTTCAATTGTTACGTGCATTTGCAATTTTTTTTATTTATTTATTTATTTATTTATTTATTTATAGCTGCAATTTATTTGTTATTTTAGTTTTAGTAATTTTAGTACTTAAACATATTATTTTCACTTAATTGCCAAGGCCACACTTCTAATTTTCTAATTTTTTTCATGCTATATTTCTGTTTTATTTTATTTCAGCTTTATTTCAGTTGTTACATGCATTTACAATTTTATTTTTTTATTTATAGCTGTAATTTATTTGTAATTTTAGTTTTAGTAATTTTAGTACTTAAACATTATTTTCACATAATTGCCAAGGCCACATTTCTAATTTTCTATTTTATTATTATTATTATTATTATTATTATTAGTTTCATCTTATATTTCTGTTTTATTTTATTTCAGCTTTATTTCAATTGTTTCATGCATTTGCAATTTTATTTACTTATAGCTGTAATTTATTTGTTATTTTAGTTTTAGTAATTTTAGTACTTAAACATTATTTTCACATAATTGCCATGGCCACATTTCTAATTTTCTATTTTATTATTATTATTATTATTATTATTATTATTATTATTATTATTAGTTTCATCTTATATTTCTGTTTTATTTTATTTAAGATTTATTTCAATTGTTACATGCATTGGCAATTTTATTTATTTATTTATTTAATTAATTTTTAGTTAACAATAACACTTTAGTTTAGGGACCGGTTCTTACTTGCATATTGGTTATTTATTAGTACTTATAAAACACATATTAATGCTTTATTAGTACCATATTTTAGATCCATACCCAATTCCTAAAAAACTACCTTACTAACTATTAATAAGCAACAAAGTGGGAGTTTATTCAGGCAAAAGCCATAGTTAATAGTTAGTTATTAGTGAGAACTGGTCCCCAAACTAAAAGTGTGACCAAAGTAATTATAATTATGATATATGATTCTCACTTCATCCAACATCTTAGATGTTTTTTTTCTTTCACAGATACCTACAAAGCTGCCAAAGGATGTGGTTAAATGAAGGCCATCATGCACTACCAAGGTATTGCCATCAAAAACCATTACTGTACTTTGGTACCACATGTGTAACTGTAAAGTTGTAACTTTTCACCTTAGCTTTGTAGGCTATGTACTTCGCTTCTGAAATGACAGACTTTCTGTTTTGTGTTTCATCTTTAGTCTACAATATTTCCATTCTATCTCAAATGGTGAGGCCCGTCGAGCACAAAGCTGCGCCTCTGTTTACCGCTGTTAAACATCTTTTGTGTGTGACTGATTAGATGGCAAACTTTCCCCTCAATGAGACGAGGATTTGTCCTGAGCATCGCGTGAGATGTCACACCGACACGCGTGAATACAGTAACAAAGATGAATGACTCACTGACCACAGGGCAGGGTTGATTTACTGTTTGCACGAGGAAACCTGCTGAGGTTTGATGATATTTATGCAGTGCTCACACCCACACAAGTTATATTTCTGTTTTTTTCTTTTGCATTAATTTTTGCACAGTACTTCAAAACATTTTCTGCACTGATTTTGAGATAAAATCTGCAGAATGAATTTAAAAGCACTCTTATTGGTCAGTAAAAGAACCGTCAGATCACCAAACAATGGGAACAGTTTTTAAAAGTGTGATTTCCGAGTCTGAATAATAACAAAATCATTAAAAAATTATGGAAAGGTATATAGTCAATATAATTTTTTCTGACACTAGAAAAAACTTTGTGGATGCGAAATTTTTTTTTTAACTAAAACCATAAAAAATTTAAATGAAATAAATACTTAATAAAAGGCTAACTGAAATAAAGTAAAATATAAAATGTATTTTCAGCATTATTGAAGTACTAAAATACTAAACTAAATAAACTAAAACTAATAAATAAAAATAAATAATGTTTAGACATTAAAAAAAAAATAATAAAATAAAACAAAGACAATTACTAAATCTTTAAAATTAAAGTGTAAATAAATAAATAAATAAATAACTCTCTAAAAATTCTGGGTTAAAAACAACCCAGCACTGGTTGAAATATGGACAAACAAATGTATTTTCAGCATAACTGAAGTACTAAAATACTAAACTAAAAGTAAAACTAATAAAAATAAATAATGTTTAGACATTTAAAAAAATAAAATAAAAATAAAACCTAAAAGACAATTACTCAATTACTAAATCTGTAAAATGAAAATGAAAATAAATAAATAAATAAACAATTATTATTAATGAAACTTTTTTTTAAAGTATTCCATCATAACTGGAAGAGTGATGAACACTAATAGCCTGAATTGCATTTAATAAAATAATAAATAACAATTAATAAAATAAAAATACGCAGTAATTCAGTTGTGTGTGTGCCTAACAGGTCAGAATGATTAATTGTTAATATTTATTTATCTACTAATATTTACACTATTTCCTTACAGTTTACACTTTATAACTCACAATTTCAAGTTTATATCTCTTAAAAAAATAAAAACTTAAAAGACAATTCCTAAATCTTTAAAAATTAAAGTAAAAATAAATAAACAAATTAATTAATTAATTAAATAACACTACTGTGATCATTATACAATTATCATTAATTAAAAAAAAATAAGTATTTCATCATCATTGGAAAAGGGATGAAAACTAATAGCCTGAAATGCATTAGTAAAATTAAAAATAAACAGTAATTCAATAGTGTGGCTAACGGGTCAGAATGATTAATTGTTAATATTTATTTATCTGCTAATATTTACTCTATTCCCTTACAGTTTACACTTTATAAGGCACAATTGCAAGTTTATATCTCACAATTCTAAGAAAAAAAAAAAGAAATCTAACATAAAATCTAACATAACATTTTTTCTTTTTTTATTCAGTGGTTAGAAACAGGATAATAAATAAAAATAAATAATGTGTAGACATTAAAAAAAAAAAAACTCAAAAGACATTTAGTAAATCTTTATAATTAAAGTAAAAATAAACAAATAAATAAATAAATAAACAAACAAATAAAAAAAAATAAATTAAATAACACTTCCGTTTATTATACAATCATCATTAATTTAAAAAAGAAAAATTAAGTATTCCATCATCACTGGAAAAGGGATGAAAACTAATAGCCTGAAATGCATTACTAAAATTTAAAAAACGTAGTTATTCAACTGTGTGCCTAACGGGTCAGAATGATTAATTGTTAATATTTATTTATAATAATAATATAATAATAATAATAATAATAATATTTATCTAATATTTACGCTTCATACTCCATTAATAGAGTTAAACAAAAACTTATTTAGCTTCAACAATGGCCGTCTGCTAACATTTGTCTATTAAGAATGACTCTAATCTGCCTGTCAGCCAGTATCATTTATTAATTTTCCATCAACAATAGCGGGATGCCCTTCATAGATATGGCGTGAGCCGCTGTACACAATGGTACGTTTCCATACGCTTAGCCTGACTGTAAAACAGGGCAAAGGGTTATTCCCAGTCCTACAGGTAGATTTGGCTCCTATTCTGAGATGTGAGAGCAGCTCGGCTCTCATCCATATTCATCTTGTGAAATCGGGGACTGTGGCATATGGTTGGTACTCCTGTACACCCCGCAGAATGAGAGAGACAAGTTCAAAATTGGATTTAACACTCCAATTCCCCACTGACCTCATGGGCTGACACAATTACTATCCTGGAGGTGTATCAGGCAGGTCTAATCTTATTACAATAGCTGCGATCCACACGTGACGCTTCCACACGCGCATCCGTCCCAGCCTGGACTTTTCGCAGCCTAAAGTAATAGCAGGTCGTCCCCCCGATGCTGAAGTGTTTTACGAGAACAGTTGATGTTGTTTGGTGTCTTTGCATATGTTTAAACCTTCTCTGAAAACCTGGCTTGTTAGGTGACAGCGATAGTTTGTGAGGATCGACAAATTGGAACGTTGTTTTGGGTTCAAAACATATTCTTGCAGCACTATATCCATGCACAGAGTGAGTCCTAAAAGAGTCAGTGAGTTTCAATGGTTTCCTTGTCCTGAAGTCAGTGGTTTTTGAATGGGTTTTTATGGCTGGGTTTAATATGGTTTAATAAGGTCTGTGGTGAACACAAGCACAAGATATTTTAACAGTTTATTCCACAACGTAGAATATATCAGTAATACTCCACTGGTGATTTTTTTAAGGTTTTAGTTGTCTTGAAAAAGGAGGTTGTTAATAGTTTTATTATATGCCATCAAACTAAACGGGTAAAGTCATCTACTCACTAGTCGTTTTCACAGCCTTGTTGCGTTTAAAATCACACAAAGTTTTCCAACTCAAAACTTTAAGGAAAATGTGGTAACACTTTACAATAAGGTGTCATTTGTTAACATTAGTTAATGTATTAACTAACATGAAGAAACTATGAACAAAACATTTATTACACTATTTATTAATCTTTGTTAATGTTAGTTAATAAAAATACAGTTCATTGTTAATTCATGTAAGTTCACAGTGCATTAACTAATATTAACAAATACAACTTGTGATTTTAATAATGCATTAGTAAATGCTGAAATTCACATTAACTAAGATTAGTAAAGGGTGTAGAAGTATTGTTCATTCTTAGTTCATGTTAATTAATGTAGTTAACCAATGTTAACTAATGAACCTTATTGTTACCAAAAATGTTTCTAAATAATGTTTCTAAATGTCTCTAAAACTGAAATTCAGAAGCTTGCATCGTGTAACAGTAGTGTAGTTTGTTTACACTCTGTAAAAAAAAAAAAAAAAAAAAAAAAACCCCGCTGACTTAAAATTTTTAGTTTAGTCAACTAAAATATTCCAGTTGTCACTTAAATTAGCATTAAGTAACTTAAAATTTCTAGCTGACTAAACTAAAATTTAAGGCAGTGGGGTAACAAATTATATTAACTTTTTGAATTTTTTTTTTTTTTTTTACAGTGTAACCTACATTTTGCTTTTTTACTTCTTCCCATTGTATTTGTGCTTCAATTTTCATAAAAGTTGTATTAATATGTGAAGATTCTTGATTGATGGTCACAGAGCTTATTTTCTGCATTATTCCAACAGCCAATGGAAAAATCCTGTTGGATTTGGCCTACAAAAACACTGTTACTGTCATCACTAAAGCTCTTCATCTGAGTGCAAACAATTATTGGTTCAAAACAATAAATATATGTAATGTAATGCAATTTTGCATTACATTACATATATATAAAGTGATATACGAGTCAAAATCTGCTATGGAGTAATTAAATGCAACAAATCTTGAAAAAAGTTATCTTTTATTGAAAAATGTAACATTTTATTTTGCTTTGATAATTGCCTTAATTTTTTGAACAACTGAGAGGAAGTGAATAAACTACACTGAAACTACGCTTGTACTTGATAAAGTCTTTAGAACAATTTGCACTAACATATACTGTACTGCTACTGCTCTGTACAATTTATCTGTTAATCTACTTACCTAAGTTAAGTAAATTTAACAAAGAAAACAAGTAACTTTAGCATGCCCAGTAAAAGTCTGAGTAATTTTTACTTAGTCAAAGCTTATTTGGTAATACTTTAATTTTATTTAACATAGCACTGAATTAAACCATGCTTTTAATGTGTTACTCAGAGATCTAAGTAAATAATATAATATATATCATGTAGACGCCATATCTATTCAAGTATGAATGTTTCATTTTGAGGAGAAAATGAACTCCAGATGTAACAAAACTGCAAGTTACTGAACCTAACAACAAAAGCAATGATAAAACAAAAAAAAAGATTTAATCATGTTCCAGTGCATGATGGGAACACCTGTATTAGAAAAGATGAGTAGGTTTTACTTAATTTTATTCAACGCTTTGATTTCTACAAGCTTGAATTGAGTGCTAATGTAGAATGTACTTTTACATTTTTTACTAGTATTTACTTTTTACTATTATTTTTTTTAAATTATTGCCCGAACTAACTTTGTAACTATTACATGTAACTATATTATCACCCAGTTCTTTATATAAAGTTGTATATATAAGTATGTCCAACTTTTTCAGCATACGTACAGTATACTCACATAAGGTGATAAACCGTATAATATATGTGACCCTGAACCACAAAATAGCAATAGCCAACAATACATAATATATAGGTCATTAGGATATTAAGTAAAGATCACGTTCCATGAATATATTTTGTAAATGTCCTACTGTAAATATATCAAAACTTAATTTCTGATTAGTAACATGCATAAGAACTTCATTTGGACAACTTTAAAGGCAATTTTCTCAATATTTAGATTTTTTTTTTTTTTTTGGCACCCTCAGATTCCAGATTTTCAAATAGTTGTATCAGCCAAATATTGTCCTATCCTAACAAACCATACATCAATGGAAAGCTCATTTAGCTTTCAGATAATGTATAAATCTCAATTTTAAAAAATTGACCCTTATGACTGGTTTTGTGGTTCAGGGTCACATATATAATATAAAGTAAATCTAAACTACTTGATTTCTTGTATCGTTGTAAAATTTATTTTATATTATCGGCAGCTCTAATCTGCTAAATGCAAGGCATGAATAAATTACAATATTATAAACATTACTACCACAAATTTCTGCAAAGCTGCTTTGAAATTGTGTATTGTGAAAATGCTATACAAATACATTTGACTTAATTTGACACTGTTTATTATGACTATGTTTTCACATTTTAGAATAATAGTAATGTCATTAAACTGCAAAAAAAAAAAAAAAAAAAAAATTGAATTAATCTTTAATTGTAATTAAAGATTATTTAAGTATACTTTACACAAAAATACAATTTCACTCTATGTAAGCTTCATGTTCAATCTGTAAATAATGTTTTCAGTAATTTATTTGTGAAGCTCAGTAATTTCTGAGTAAAATTGTTTCTACTCTGTTCTTGTCAGCATATGAAAAAATGTTAATCATGTAAATATGGGAATAAAAAAAATAAAATAAAAAATTCAACTACCTAATTTCTGAATTTCCTGAACTACCGTTTTAGTTCTAAAAATATATATATATATTTTAATTAGGGGTGTCAACAATAATCGATTCGGCGATGCATCGCGATGCGGGGCATGAACGATTCAGCATCGATGCGGCAAAGTGCCATAATCGATTATGTCACTGTTTATTTTCTGGCGGAAAATAAAGTTGTGAAGTTTCAAATACTTCCGGTTCCGGGGGAATAACAACAACAACGAGCAAGATGGCTGAGGCGGAGGGAGATGACCGCGATAGACGGGTTATTATTGCCTCATGACTGATAAAAAATTTGCCTTGTGTGCAGTAGAATTTTGATGGATCGCAATGCATCATAGAATCGAATTGAATCGAATCGTTACCTGGTGAATCATAATCGAATCGAATCGTGAGGGCAGTGCCAATGCACACCCCTAATTTTAATCAAGAATTCATTTAAAATTTTAGATTAAAGGATATATTTTTTTAAACTCTTAACTCTTGCATGTTCATTCTTGATTTTTTAATTTAGTCTCATAAGTTCACACTGTAATTAAATATTAAAGTAGCTCAAGCTCATATTATATCAGGCCTGAAGCCAGTGATTTGTAACCACCTTTAGTCTGAGAATAATTCTTTGGGTGTGTTTCTCTGCTGATTAAGAGCTTGGGATGTTTCCCTCTTGCCGTCTGTCCCAGCTGGGCCGAGGTGAGCACAGGGAGGCAGGTATCAGTGCTGACAGATCGCACTGTTAATTGCTAATTGTGTCTCTCATTAGGCGCAGGGGTGACAGGTGTTGTTAGTGTGTTGTGAGTTTTTCTGCTCTCTCTCATGACTTGTGCTGGTTCCCCAGCGCTTTCCCGCAGATCGAAGCGCTAATGGCTCCCCAGAGATATCCCATCAGCCCCTTGGCACAACGCACCGAGGGTTCAGCGTTTGATACTGTGTTGCATTCGCTCCGGAATTCCCGGCGGAACGGGATTCGCTGTCTATCTCTGTCTGCCGCTCTCAGGTTATATGGAGAAGTCATTCTGAAGCACTCTGTTTATCTAGTCATTTGGGGTGAGTGGAGTATCTAATATCAGGCCTTTGTGGATGAAATTCAGTTCCCCAAAGGGCTGAAAAACTGAGTATTGTTTGGTGATTAATAGGGGGCTTTTGTTACGTCAGTTACGCTGGATCAAATGTCAAGCATTTGGAGTGTTTCAGGCCTCAGTGTGGGTGTATGAGTGGTAACAATGATTAAAAAAACATATCCCTTTAGATATTTTCATTTTCAATTATTTGAAAATTAAAAAATAACTTGTTTAGGAAAGCGAAAACCTCAGTAATGTGCTCTTGGAGTCTAAAGCCTGTTCACACAACATGTCTGATGCAACTACTATAAAAGCTAGTCATACAGAGTCCAGTGCTGAATTTTTGTCATTCTCAGGCAAAAATAAAAGAACAACTGATCATAATTTATAATGCTTTGGACTGAGTAGTGTTTCTGTCATTATTTTAGGTTTTGAATAGCAAAATTCTGTTAATAAATGTTTAAAAAAAAAATAAATAAATAAAAATTAATGCCACTGACATTCCCTGCTCACCTTGTTTCCCTTTGAAATAGAAAAAATATATATTCACAAACATTTTTTGCACCTAAAAAAATTAAGCTTTTCACTGAACATTTTCTGACTTAATTGTTCACCATTTTTATGATTTAAAAAAAAAAAAAAAATCTAGCCACCTAATAAAAATAACATTTTATAATAATTCGAAATTATTTTTATTATAAATTATTATATTTATTATTATAAAATTGTTTAAAATATTTTTAATTATTTTATATTTTAAGCCAAACAATTTGTTATAATGCCAAATTTGTTATTCTCTGAAAATATTTACCATCTTTAGGAAGTAAAAAAAATAAATAAATCACCTAACCTACCAGTAAAAATATTTTATAATTATTATAAATTATTTTATAAATTAATAATAATAATAACAATTATTATTACTATCATTATTATTAATGATAATATTTACATAATATAATAATTATTATATAAAAATATTTTATTTTATAATATTTTATCATGCAACTTTAAGCCAAACTATTCACATCAAGTATAACGCTGAATGTATTCTGCATTTCTGACTTAATTGTTCAGCATCTGTATGATTAAAAAATGACCTAGCCACCCAATAATTATTGTGTATTTATGCATGTTTTTTTTAAGCTAAACTCAAAGTACAATGCTGAATTTTTATTAATAAATTTATATTTATTACTTAAAAAGTAAAAGCAAAAATTGACCTAGACACCCAATGAATAATAACATTTATTAATAATAATTTATCATGCATGTTTATTCAAGCTAAAAAATAATGAATTTGTGTGACTATGCCTTGAAAACCAATTGCAATCATGTCAAAATATTTTTATTTTTTGCTCATTGTTGCCTCCATAATAGAAAAATAAATATTTATAAATGGAATCTGATTGCTAACTTTCAGAAAAAAGTTCAGACACCTGATATCAATGTTTTTTGCAGTAAAATTCAAGCTTGGCAAGAACAGGCCCTAAAGCCTCTAGCACCGACTGAGGTTCTCTGGTCACTTTTGCTTCGTAATAGAAAAGTGAATGCCGTGATGATTGTTTTCATGATTGATAATTATTGTTGTGTCTCAAGTGCTGAAACTCTCTCTCTGGTGAGCCGTGTTGTCACCGGCTACTAATTACAGCCTGAGGCGCTGCAGTTCAGTGTCTCCCCAGACCACCTCGACCCTGCGGCCCTGCTCTCTGATATTACTCCCCTCTCCTGTCTCAGCCTCTCTCTCCATGGACATTAGCTCATCTCGCTGTTGAATATTAACACCGGTATTAACAGGCTAGCCCACCTGGCGTCAAGCACGGAGGCTCTCCGTGTATTAGCTGAGAAGGACCGCTGGTAATAACTCCCCAGTCGCCGGCTCGCTAATGAAGCAGTCCCATCGTGGGAGCTGTGTGCTGGCAGATTCGGCTCAAGGGACGCACACCGTCCTGCAGGAGTCCTTTGAGTGAGAGCTTGAAACTCTCCTCTGGGAGAAACATTCTCTCCTTCTTTCAGGTTTTGTTTCCAGTCAGGAGAAAAGAAACAGGAAAATTCATTGTTAGTATTATCATTATCAGTGTTAAAGGTTTTATTGTTAATCAATATGTGTACATCTTCATTTGAAAATTAAAAATGAGGAAAATCTGAGCAAATTTATCATAAAGGAGCTGACCATACCAAAGTTAAACTATAGTACAGAAATAAAGCAGAACTGCAAAGGATTAAAACAAGTTTTTTAGCTATTTATTTGCCAAAAAGTGCTTTTATTTATAGTTTGGTAGTTTGTTTATAGGTTATTTATGCTTATGCAGCAACAAATATGTTTAACTCCGTTTTGCAAGGTGTTCTGTCTTTGAACATTTAGGAGTATAAAGACTCCTAAAAAGTCAATGTGAATGGAAATCTAAATTAAATTGTAGTTGAAATGTATTAATTTTGAGTTACTTGTAAATAGTATTTAAAATATGCACATATTTCCTGTTGTTTGTATGTCCAATATGTCGAAAACACAAAACGTTTCTTGTCTCTTCACATTCAGTTATGAATTACAAGATTCATGTAAATGATACCATATTTTTTATTCAAAACATCTAAATTTGAGAAAAAGTGTTGTAGTTCACATCACTGTGTATTACTGTAGGTCATGGTTTGAAAGTATGGTTTGAAAGTAACTTCTTTGTGAGCTGAGCTTCATACTTTGCTATTTATTGGCAATAGAAAATGGGCCATTTTTGTCCCGACTTTACAAGGCCTGTCTTTGAAGAGTGCTTCCGCTTTTAAAAGGACGTGTTGGTGTGAGTTGCTGTGCATATGTGACTATAGCAGAGCTGTGTTTATGTATTATTATAATAATCAGAATCAACAACTCTTCATGAGCAAATGTAGTTTAATAGACTTAATGTAGGCTGCATACGGATGCCAGTCAGTGTAACAAATTGATATAATGTGTTTTTATCAGAAATGTCAATGACTTTGAACGTGATTCAAGGAAAGTCAGAACTATCCGTTTTATAATGTGTACATTGTTACTGGTTTATTATTAGTATCAGTTCTCTCTACTGTCAATGGCTTCCAGCAAGTTCCGTCTAGTACACAAATGGAGAACTAATCGTTTATGGATATATAGTTGTCATAGGAACTAGTTTAACAGACATCATTTCCACATGACTCTATAAGACATTGTGTTTTAGGATTTCTGACCAACAACAGGACAAAGGGATGTGGATGTGATGCTTTGTGAGTGATATATTGATGCTTTTATCATGATAGTGGTGTTGGGATTACTTATGACACTAGTAGTGGGTTTTTGTAATGTAAAATGACCTGTTCAGTCCTCAGAGTTTAATAGTCTGTATTAAAGTGGCTTAAACAGGCCTGTTCTTATTGGGTTTATCAAATCAGATGTGACAGGACGTCATTTCAGCTTCTGTAAGATGCTCATTTAGACACAAAGCACAACAGTCCTGTGCTCTTTTGTGTCTGAAAGAGAGGGAGACCACCTGGGAAGACATGGAAATGAATGTGTGTCACTATTATCTACTGGACTAATTATCCTTCATAATAGATTAGTGATTAGTCTCATTAATTCTGAAATTCCACTCTCAGGCCTTTGTCAAACTGAGACAAAGGTGGCATGTAAGAGATGAAAAGACAAGATAGATAGATAGATGGACATGTATAGACAATGGATGGATGGACGAACATGTATAGACGGATGGATGGACGGATGGACGGATGGATAGACATGTATAGACAAATGTGTAAATGGATGGACACGTATAGACAAATGGATGGATGGATGGATTGACAGATGGACATGTATAGAAGGATAGATGGATGGACATGTATAGAAGGATGGATGAATGGATGGACGGATGGATATGTATAGACAGATAGATGGACAGACATGTATAGATAGATGTATGAATGGATGGACAGATGGACATGTATAGACTGATGAATGGACTGACAGATGGACGTATAGAATGATATATATATGGATGGATAGATGGACATGCATAGGTAAACGTATTTGTAGATGTAGATGGACATGTATAGATGGATATGTATAGATGAGTGGATGGATGGATAGACGTATACACCTGTAGATAGATGTATGAATGGATGGACAGATGGACATGTATAGACAAATGGATGGATGGATGGACAGACATGTATAGAAGGATGGATGGATGGATGGATATGTATGGATGGATGGATGGATGGATAGTCATGTATAGATGTATGAATGGATGGACAGATGGACATGTATAGACTAATTGATGGATGATGGATGGATTGACGGATGGAGATGTATAGAATGATAGATGGATGGACAGATGGACATGTATAGAAGGATGGATAAATGGATGGACGGATGGATATGTACAGAAGGATAGATAGATGATGGATGGACAGATGGACATGTATAGACAGATGGATATATATACATATATGGATGGATAGATAGATGGACATGTATAGATGAATGGATGGACGGATGGATATGTATAGACGTATACACCTGTAGATAGATAGTATGAATAGATGGACAGATGGACATGTATAGACAAATGGATGGATAAATAGACGGATAAACATGTACAGAAGGATGGATGACTGGATATGTATAGAAGGATAGACAGATGATGGATGGATGGATGGATGGATGGATGGATGGATGGATGGATGGACGGACATGTATAGATAGATGTATGAATAGATGGGCATGTATAGATAGATGGATGGATGGACAGATGGACATGCATAGAATGGATAGACAGATAGACATGTATAGGCAGGAGGATGGATGGATGATAAACATGTATAGAAGGATGGATGGACATGTAGAGATTGATGGATGGATGGATGGACAGATGGACATGTATAGACAGATGGATATATGGATGATGGACATGTATAGAAGGAAGGATGGACATTTACAAATGGAGGGATGGACAGATGGACACGTATAGACAGATGGATGGATGGAGATGGATAGACAGTTAGATAGATAGATAGATAGATATAGATAGATAGATAGATACTGTAAATTCAGTCCTGTCTATTAAATCTGTTAATTCACTAAATCATATTATGTCATCAAAAAGCATCTGTATATTTGAATGTTTTACACAGCGCCTCAGATATTGATGCAACGTGACCGTTTTTGTGATGTAAACGTTGCAAGGCAGAATCTATCTGTTGCCGCACACCTCCGTGTCTATTAATGGTCACTGTGGGTAAAATAAGCAGTAGGCGTTTGACGCTGCGTTGACAGCCGTATGATTTATCTAAACCTGTCCTTTCTGTTTGCACCACCATGCTCGGTTTTGCTCGCGTCAGTCATAATAAGCGTCAGCGCGTCTCTCCGCCGAGGCAAACGCTCCCACAGCCAGCAGGTTTTGTTCTCCTCGTCTCTTCTGGCAAACTCTATTTAAACAACCTGGTAAACATGCCTGTCTTCATTCATTATTTCATCCCTCATCATGATCAAGCTTCTCAATTTAATGAGGCAAATAGATATTTCTGCAGTGATTGTCTCTCTCCCTCCAAGTATTAAGAATATTAAATGGACACATCTGTTTTTAATTAGCCGCTAAAGTCACCTCGACGCTGCCTTCCATTTTAATGTACTTTGTGGGCTGTTTTTTTTTTATATCCGAGTAAACAGCCGAGCGGTTGCATCAGCAGCTAAACAACGTAAAACCAAGCAGTCGGATCTGCTGTCCTTTAGGCCTGGCCTAAATTCCTAATCTTAAGTATAACAGTGAAGGTCTCACAGACTCGAGCGGATTTTACAGTCAGAATCAACACCGAAAGGTGAAAGGTCACCATTTAAAGCGAGGTGTTTGTCCTCAGGAGATGCCACAGGCTGTTAAATGCTCCGTCGAGCGGCACACACACAGCCTGAGGGAATTATGGGAAAGGTTACTCTATGAGGGATGGTGTTGGTTTTTTTGCAGACGCGGCATGTTAGGGTGCTCGCGAACGGAGGTCCGGGCTGCGTATGTTTTGAGAATAAGCACAGACAGGTGTCAGCGTACTCTCAAGCTCCCTCTGCTGGCCCTCCGGGGACCGGAGCCATAATTACATACACACAAACACTCAGAAAGGCCGTCAGATGCGCAAACACGCTCACACACAAAAACACACACGGTTTCCTGAGCCTCACCTGCCCTCTAGTGGAGCACGAACTAAACGAACTGTCTGCATTCTTCTAGTTCACAGTAAAGTGAATTGTCAAGTTAGTATGTAATTTAATTGTTTAGGTTTTGTTCTAAAATTGAAAAGAATAATAATTGATTCCAAAATTGTATTGCTCATCTGTTGATCTTTCACAGCTCAAAAGACATAATGAAGCTGTCTTCATTATCTCAGATGTTTCTGCTAATATAGTTTCCGCTAATTTTCACTACTTGCAATAAATGTTAACTGCAATAAAAGATAAACTTACTCCTTTTTTTGTTTGTTTGTTTCAGCCAGCTACCAAGAAAACATTAATCATTTTCATTTAGTTCAACTTGATACTAAAATATCTATAATTAAAACTGAAAATTAATAAAAACTTTATAGACATTAAAAACAATAAAAAAGATTTTTAAAAAACACACTACTAAATTACTCAAATTTACCTAAAATCAAAATCTAAAAATCTAAAAACAAATCTAATTACTAATAAAAAGCTACAACCTGCAATTTCCTAAATTTCAACATCATTGCTTAGCAGGGTTGCCAGGTTTTCACAACAAAACCCGCCCAATTTCTACCCAAAACAAGCCCAAAACTAACCCAATCGCGTTTTAAGGAGGGTCCCCCATTAAAAATCACATTCTGGGGGATAAAATACACATATTTTTTTGTGGTAAATTTGCATTTCAGGAGCTAAATATGACGTTACTGGGGCCTATTCAACCCGTGTACATCAATAAACAACCCGCGGTAATAGTGTTAAAGTAACCCAATTCCACGGGAAAACCACGGACTTGGCAACACTGCTGCTAAGTCCTATTTGAAGTTATCCAAACAAGAGTAAAAGCACAGTTTTTAAACAGATTTCATAAATTATTTGTATTCTGAAGCACAGTTAAAAAAAAAAGAGAAAAAACAAAACATAGAAATTTAAACAATTAGATATTTGAAAAAGAACTCTGATCAAAATTAGAGAACACTTACAGATACCTCCAAGCTATTGGTGTTAATCTGCCACCTGTTGCTAATTTCTTTAACCATATGACAAACCCTATTTAACTGGCAGCATTCCTCCCATTTTCACTGTGATTGCAAGATGGTGGGCTGCTCTGAGGTGACTGAAACCCTGCGACAGCAGATTATCCGGATGAAGGCCAAAGAGAAGTTGGTCATTTCAAATCTGTGATTTCTCAAATATTGCAGCTTTACAATGACACTAATTCATTCAAGTCCCACAAAAGGGCTGGTCATCCACTTAAGACAAATGCATGAGAAGACAGGATAATGCAGAGACTCTCAATGGGGAATTGGTTCAACACTGCAGCTGGAATTGCTTGCCAGTTCAGTGCTGAACAGTCTTGGGATGTTTAAAAGTAGTTGGACTAAAAGTGTGGTTTGCAGTGACCAAGCCTCTCATCAGCAGAAGGAATCAAAAGGCTAAACTCAACTTTGTTGAGGAGCATGTTTCTTGGTGAGAGGAGAACTGGTCTAAGTTCAGTGATGAGAGCAAGTTTAATTTATTTGGGTCTGATGGGAAACATTTGGTTCGGCATCAAACTGGGAAAAAACTGAAGCCCTTTCTGCTGAAGGAGTTGGGCCTCTTATACAGATACATGGCAGGTGAATACAAATGTTTATCAGAACCTCCTTTACCAACATGCAATTCTTTTCCTGCAAGCATCTTCCAATCAGCCAGTAATTTTTATGCAAGACAATGTCCCCGTCACACTGAAAAACAGGTAAATCAGTTCATTGACGCTAAGAAGACTGAAGCAATGAAATAGCTGGCCCAGACTCCTGATCTAAGCTCGACCAACTAGAGTTACCAAACTGTGGAAGCAGAGTGGACCAAGATCAACCCTCCAAAATTTTAGTTGTAATCTTTTGTGCTACAGCTTCCTCTATTTTTGATCACTGTTTTTTGTTGAAGTGCCTTGGTTATTCTGTCAAACATGTTAGTAGAACAGGGCTATACCTACAGCTAATCTAAGATTGTTCTCTAATTTTGATCTCTACTATAAAACAGTATCATAGTGATACTAAAATAACACAATCTATATTTACTTTTGTTGCAAATTAATCTGTATTTGATTTCATCTGCATCATATGATCTTTTGTCTTGTGTTGTTTTTATATTTGAGGATAAGGGCATGTCACACAACCTGTGTTGTGTTTGGCAGTTTCTACCAAGTGACAATAAAGGAAATGGGAAATATTTTCACTTCTCCTTTTACAGTTACGTCTGTTTATTCTGCTATCCTAACTATCCAATTTATTATTTGCATGTAGTGTTTTCCCCTGCCGTCCCAACTGTATCCTTAACCAAACTAAGGTTTGGCAATAGTAATAGTTTATTTTAATAGTAAAAGTTTACCAAAACTAAAAAGATTAAATATTCTCAAAATATTGCCATTAGAAGACAGTAGTGTAATTTCAGTATAGTAATGCACCTGAAAACTATGCAACCAAATGTGCGCATCAGCCAACTTTATCATGCAATCTAACAATCCAAACTGGATAATTTCAACCATTATCTGAGTTACTTTCTGATTTAATTCATAAATGTTAATGTTTACAATACACAGTAAATAAATGTATGCAAAGCTTTATATTTGTAATGCTAATATCAAGTCAAAACATCTTAATGGCCCATTTATTGTGCAGATATTCTGTATTTATACATATTATTCAGATTTATTCATATATTTCTGCATTTGTTCTAATTAAATACTGAGGCGTGCCCAACCTATCAGAGCTGCTGATAACCATACTAAAGCCTTTCATTTTTTATGCACTTTGATCTGTTTCATATGTTGCACAGCCCTTAATGACCACCAGAGTGCAGTGTGAGATCAGATGAGCGGTGTGAACTGGAGCAGCATGTGCTGATCATTGCTGGCACATGGTAAGCCTGCTATGATCATATTAGCATGCTAACACACAATATATATGATATGCATATTATTCACATTAAATTCTATATCCTACAATGCAAATGCGCTCAACTCGATCTAAAATTTTAACATGTCTATTTTGACTGTTTTGATTATTTGACTGCAAAATATTACGAAATTTTTACCGTAAAATTATTCAGATGATTTTTTATTTTCAGAAATGACAGCTGGATGTCACTCACTGAATTAATCATGTAATGTAATGAGATAATGTGACTCTACTACAATTGTTGCATAATGCTTACCAACAGTACACTTGCTATTTTTAAAAAGTAGTAGGCAGCATATGGAATATATTGAGCAGTATTCAGAGAGGCGCCATTATGATCAAAAGCGAAGGCTACATCTCAATTTGCTTATGCATCTCATGTACTAAAAGGACGTGCTTTGCTGCTGCCGTTACAAAAAAAAAAAAAAAAAGATTTTTCAAGTGTGCACTTTACTTACTACAAACACACTTAGAATATACTTTAACTTAAATTTGGATTACGTTTTACAAGGTGCAATCATTCAAGATGCACTTTTTGTAATCTTCCACACTATTTAGAATTCTTAAGCATGCAAATAGAATTGCATGGTCATTCTGAGTGTTGTTCGACCTGCTTTTTCAAACGTGGGCAGATCAAATCTATTTGTGAAACAGTATTCTAGAGAACTGATGCAAACTGGTTGTGTATCTGATAGTGTAAAGACAAGTGTGAATTTCTGTGACACTACTGACACTCTAGAAACTTCCCCAGTATCACACTGGTTCAACAAATAGTTGGTTGCAGAAGAATTACACACTTTTTTTTATTTCAAACGTGTGCTATAATTAGATAATGTTATGCGCAAGTAAAATGCATGAAGCTATATGTGAGATTTATAAATAAATAAATAAATAAACAGTTCATCATGTTCATGACCTGTCTAGATGATCAAGCAGATGTATTACAAGGCAACTGTGAGCTGGACAAATGTTTATGAAGCAAATGAAAGCGCCACTATATTACTTCCTGTTCTTCAAACACTGTGTCATATTTCATTTAAGCTGAATAATGCCAGTCACACAGTGTTATTGTAGTATTATTTATATAGTACTACAGTATATTTATTGATATCTTGAATTAGCTTTTATTTTTATATTCAATTTTCATTTTAATTGTAGTTTTAGTGTTAATGTGCTAATTTATGCATTCATTTACTAGTTGTATTTATTAATTTAATTTTATTATTTCAGTTTTACACTGTACACAAAAAAAACACAATTTGTTGAGTCAACTTAAAATAATTTGTTACCTTGCTGCCTAAAAATTTGAAGTTCAGTCACCTCAAATAAGTTTAGTCAACTTGAAATGTTAAGTTGTACTAAGTGACATGTTTGAGTTGACTAAACAAAAAATTTGGTATCTTAAACTTAAAAGCTGTGTTTGTTACCCAGCTGCCTTAAAATTTTAAGTTGAATCAACTCAAATATCTAAGTTGTCACTTAGTAAAACTTAACATTTCAAGTTGACGAAACCTTTTTTGAGTTGACTGAACTTAACATTTTAAGGAAGCAGGGTAACAAATTAAGTTGACTCAAATTGTTTTTTTTTTACAGTGTAGCAGTTATAATACTTCAGCGTAAGCTTATTTATTTTATTAAACAGCATGCATATTTTAATTTTTTAATAGGTATTGATAAAAGCTTCCATTAAATTTACCTTATTTTTTAATTAATAAATGCAATTAGCCTATTGATAGTTTAAGTTAACAATAACATTGCTGCAGTTGGCACAACTTTTCTCTCCTGAACCGGCATATGATGAAGTAAAATGAAGGAAGCTTACTTGAGGGGAATCGTGGATTCCAGCAATAAAGGATTAATATTGCAGTTTTTCATGTTTAGTCATTAAGAGATGATCCGAAACAAATCGGCTAATCTAACTAATGATGAGGTTTTTAATGTCTACAATTATGCTGAAGAGAACCACTGATGACTATTAAAACTACAAAAATGTTATGAGAAGCTGCAACTAATTGGAAGGATTATGAACATTGTGTGCTTATGAAACCCGAAAGGCTGACTAATGCTTAGATTTTTGGACTTTCTGAGTAAAATGAGTGACGATTGCCTGTGCAAAAATCAATCCTACAGTGCAAAAGCTGTGTGATATAGCTTTAGTAAACCACTAATGAAACATCAGTGTTCAATGGTTATTCTAATAGAGTGAGAGAAGTGCTCAATTTATTGCATAGCCTGTATTAAACAGACTTTCTCCGAGTTTAGCGAGTTCTAGCAAAGCCATTCAGACACAAGCCCCTCGAGCATGATTTAGCATTCAGCATGCACAATAGATGAGCATCTTGAGAGGCAAATTAAATGAGTAATTATGTAGTCGTGCTCCGTAAATGTACAAAACACTGGGTGCTGTGGGGTCAAACGTTTCTATTGTTGTTTCAGTTTTTGCAGATTGAAGAACACATCATTACCGGGGAGCAGCACAAACTCGCACAAACGCTCGGACTAAAGTTCCTCGCAGAAGAAAGGGCCACACTGTTGGTTGACCAGAACAAGCAGTCATTGTGTTAGCGAATGAGAAATGCTGTTAGTTTTGTTAAGGTCTTGTGACTTTGTTAATGGGCGACCTTAAGAAACCTTAGCCCTCCCCCTCTGACCTATGGAAAAACGTGGAAACAGTCGAGTGAGATCATTCAAAAGAGGAATAATTAAACAGGCAGAAAAACATAACCTGTTTTTGTCAGGGTCTCAGTTGAGAGGTCAGAAGAAATTTGTTTTGGAGCGCTCTTCACAATTTAGAAGCCACAGTGGAGTTTTCATTAAACTTTGCTCTCTTTTATTCCCCACAAGTGAAACAGTTTATACTTTGATATTTTAGAGCTATAAAGTGAATGTGGATAGCGTAGCCTTGATGGATTGCTCATATTGAGATATCTACAGTATCTTATTGCAGACTTTGGTGTTTTGACAAATCTGAGCACAGTTTGAGACATTTTTGAGATCTTTTCTGAAACTCCAGAAGAAGGGAGTTTATTTCTCAGAAAATTTTGAGCAGCAGGAGGTTTATATGGATTTTTTTTTGGTAGGGTAATTGTAACTTCTTATCTCACTGTTCTGGTGTTTTCAGAATTGTGAGATATAAACTAGGAATTGCAAGAAGAAAAGCTCAGATTTGTAAACTTGTAATTTGGGTGGGGGGGTATTCAGAATTTACACTTTCCCCCCCCCCCCAATTTCTGAGGTGACGTCTCATAATTTGGGGAAAAAAAGTCGGAATTGAGAGATAAAAAGTCAAATTTACCTTTTTTAATTTTTCATTCTGTGGCAAAAAGAAAACAAACAAAAAAACAGAACAGAACAGAAACAGAATTGCGAGTTGTAACCTCAAAAATCTGAGAAAAAAAAATCTAAATCGCAAGATGTAAATTTCTCAGATTTCTGAGTTTGTATATCACAATTGTTTTTTTTTTTTGTTTGTTTGCCACAGAATTAAACATTTAAAAAGGTAAATTCTAAATTCTGACTTTTTTCTCTGAATTTTAAGTTAACATCTTGCGCTTCAGATTTTTTTTTCTCAGATTTCTGAGTTTGTATGTCGCAATTGTTTTTGTTTTTTGCCACAGAATGAAAAAAAAAAAAGGTAAATGTGTTTTTTGCGGGGTTTTTTGCGAGTTTACATCTCGCAATTTTTTGCCATATTTTTTTTTCAGATTTCTGGGTAAATGCGACTTTTTGTCTTTCAATTCTGACTTTTTTCTCAGAATTTTAAGATTACATTTTGCGATTCTGAATTTTTTCTGATTTCCGACTTTGTATATCGCAATTCTGTTGTTTTGTTTTTTTTTGCCACAGAATGAAAAAATAAAAAAGGTAAATGCAACTTTGAGTTTTTTTTTTTTTTTTTTTTTTTTTTTTTTACATCTCACAGTTGTGTTTCAGTTTTTTTGTTTTTGTGACAGAATGCAAAATTTAAAAAGGTAAATGCAACTTTTTGCGTTTTTTTTCCTCTGAGTTTACATCTCGCAATTCGTTTTTTTTGTTGTTGTTGTTGTTGTTGTTGTTTTGTTTTTTTTGCCACAGAATGCAAAATTTAAAAAGGTAAATGCAACTTTTTGTCACTCAGTTCTGACTTTTTTCTCCAAATGAAAGTTTACATATTGCAATTCTGAATTTTTTTCTTAGATTTCTGACTTTACATCTCACAGTTCTGATTTTATTTCTCTGAATAAGGAGTTTACCTCTAGCAATTTTGCATTTTTGCTTTTGACACAGAATAAAAAATACTTAAGCTCACAACTCTGATACTTAACTTGGAACACTGATTGTGTAAAAAAAAAAAATAAAAAAGTCTGAATTGTGAGATTAAAAACTCACAATTACTTTAGAACATTTTTATCCCATGTCAGAGACAGTATTTAATTTACATTTATAAAGTTAATAGTTGTTATACAGGGTAAATTAATTGTGGACAACAGCTCAGAACACTTGCAAAATGTTTGACTGGATTGCAGATTGGAATCTTGAAAAACAGATTCAGAGCCTTTGCTTTTTTTCCAAAGTGAACGTCTTAGTTTGCTCTTAATTTATGTTCATTGCTGTCTAGGGAAAGAGTTGAGATGTGATTTTCTTACATCAGATAAAATAGTTTGAAGTTGTTCTTTCACATTTGTTTAACTTGGAGTTCTTTAATGAAGGTAATTGAATAAAGCACAGAGTTTTAACTCAAAGCACTCACTGACCCGTGTATTTAGTTAGGCTCATCTCAGCGCGGCACAGTGAATTTGGTGTCAGGTGATGTTTTAATCTTGGAGGTACGCTTTTACATAAACACTTCCTCATGATTAAGAGGACACTAAATCACGGCAGCTGAGTTTACAGCACATTTCATTCAGAAACTAAAATAATGCGTCTGTATGCCATCACGGTCCACATCCCCTGATATCCTTCAAACAAAACCAGAATTAGTTACTCTGTCTGCTGGAAGTTTCCTTCTTCAAGCTAAAATCAATGTTGTTTCAAACCCATGAGGTTGTTTTGTCTGTGGAACACAAAATACTTTTGATTCTTGAAGTCTCTTTGCAAATTCTGCTTTTGTACTCTATAGAAAAAAGAAAAAAAACCCACCATGTGAGTTTGAGTGACATGAAGGTGAGTAAACAATGACAGGATTTTCCTTTTTGGGTAAACTGTTTCTTTAACAAGACACTAGAATAAACAATCTCTCTTTGGACTGAAAGAAAGCAAGGTGTTTGTGATAAACTGTCACTTGCAGAGTCTTTGGACTTTATCTCCTCTCTCCTCTCTGCAGTTTTATTCTCAGCGGCCTTCATGTGAGGAGAGAGGATTTAACACAGGAGAAATAGGCCACCATTAGCCATCTAAGCAGCTTGTATGCGTTTATGGAAGCTATTTGCTGGCTGTTTTTGTCCGGCCTCGAGGTCTATGTCCCGGTCATGATCCCAGCAGGTACACAATCTGCGTCTGAAGTGCAGGAGGTGCCACAACAAAACAGCACGTAATAGGACGGAGTGACTCGGAGGGGTTAGTTAAGAAGCAAGCCGAGCATGAAGCGCTGAATGCTTGACTCGACACGTGAAAAGAGAAGGAAAACATGCCGAAGCCCTCTGGCTGTCGCTCACTCCCGCTGAAAAGAACGAGGCGGTTTTTAAATAACATGCCACTGACACTCGTTATTTTTTTTTTCTCCTGAGAAAAAAAAGACTAAATTTCTCCTTTGAGTTTCAGAAGAGATTTAAACAATGACTCAAACTCCGCTCAGGGGTGCGTTTCCCAAAAGCGACGTATGGTCGGAAGTTCTGTCGTTACCAACATAGCTCAACGATTCGATGTTTTCCGAAACCATAGTTAAAACGAACATTCGCAAACAGCGTCACAAACTTACGTGGTTGGAAATACAGCTCTCGACCTGTGGTTGAAGCATACTTCCTTGTTAGTAAGACATATGGGCTCAATAAATTATGCTCTTGTGCACAATAAGCAAGCTAACATGCAGTACAATCTGTATCTTCCATTCTATGTAAATATAAATGCATTTTAATCTATGTATTTTTGCGCGTCCACTGTAAGTGCCGTTTTTCTTCTTGGTTTTTAACGGTTGCTGGCAGAGCGCCGTTTTTTGAATAGTGCACATAAATGCCCGGGAACCCCGGAGTATGATGTGAGAGGGAATCCGCGATGAATCAAACATCAAATAAAACGAAATGACAGGGAACAAAAAACGGTAAATTAGTCATCAGGTGCCATGTTAAGTATAGCTGCTCTTTAGAGAGCTCTAATCGGTTATATAGCAGAAATTATTACTCCACCACAGCGTGTGACGTCATTAACAACGGCCTTCATTGTTGAGCTAATGTGGTTCAAACGATGCAGATGTGACAGTGTTCTGGAAACAGTCTTCACTAGCTTGATAAGCTTCTGAATATCACAAAGCTGAAAGCGTTTTAATTGAAAACTCATTTCCGACACGGAAAAAAAGGCGACTTTTCCCCCATCAGAATCCTGATTTTATACTTAAGTTCTGATTTTCCTTTTTAAGTCTGAGTTTACATCTCACAAATTAGCCGTTTTGTTTTGTTATTTTATTTTTTATTTTAATTCCGTGAGCCGACAAGTCCATTGTTTTCAATGAGAAAACATCAGACTGATACGGTTAATAAGACTGATAAGGCTAAGTATTTTTTGTAAGGGTAAGTATATAGTGTTGCCAAGTTTGTGGTTTTCCCGCGGAATTGGGCTGCTTACACTGTTGCCGCGGGTTGTTTTTCATGTCCGCGAGTTGAAGCGAACCCGATAACGTATTTTTAAGAACTTTACCAGTAAAAACTTTTACTGCAAACCCTGAGCTCAAGTACTGTATAAACATGTGGCATCGCAATAAGGACGCTAAAAAGCGCGTTTGGCATCTGAATACTGATGAACAGCATGTGTCGGACGAGTTTAATGGTTCTTTTAAAGTCATATCGGAAAGATCCTATTTACAAGTTAGCGTTTCCGAGTCAGTGAGAAAAAATGGCGGACCCATGTCGGACTCCCAATATATAGCCTATTTTATTTATAGCCTGTCATAGTAAATATATGCTGTAGGCTAAACAGTGAAGCCCAATGAAATATATTTTTGAAATAAAAAAAGTATATTTAGTTTCACCTTCATATCAAATATCTATTTCGGGGGCAAGATAATACATTTCCAATCTTGCAGTAGCCTAAATTTAGATAAGTGTGAATAGCCTACTACAGACATTTATAATGATTTAATAATGCACATTTTTATGTATTGTAATTGTTTTAGTTATTTATTTATTAAACATTGAAAAGTATGTTCCTAGCTGATTTTTTTCTTTCTTTCACAAATGTATTTATATATTTAATGTCTTTCAAAAATACAGATAATGGGCAAAAGATATATTGGTTGGAAATATATTTACATAAATATATTTTGAAACATTTAGGGGAAAAAAATTGGCCATTTTTTGTATATTTTGAATTATATTTGAAAATATATTTTTTGCTGTATGGGATGCAGTAGATGCATCGTCTGTAAATACTGACAGGATTTTTTAAAAATAGTTTTTAGAAATAATATTTAGAATATTTAGAAAAAAAATAATTATTACAATAAAACTAACAAAATTGCATGTACAAAATATAGTAGGCCTTCTGTACATTAGAATACTATAAATACATAATTCAGTCATTTTGTTGAAGTAAAGCTTAAACATCTTGCTGAATGCTTTTTTTTTTTCTTTTGGAAAAGGCCATCTCACCGTCTTGCTCCAACCTAAGTGACTTGAATGCACCCGACTTTGTAATTAATTACGAATTCCAAACTCGTAAACACAAACTAAGAGCCTTAAAAGCCTTCCTTTTAAAGCTCAGTACTTTTACTGTATGTGAATAGTTGGCTAACTTGTGTTAATTTCACCAAATGAATTTTAGGAGATACATGTGAGAAAAAAAGCTGAAACAACTGAGAACTCATTTCATCTCCTGAACAACCTCTGAGCAATAACATTTTCATCCGGCAGGTCAGAAAAGCTCTAGACTTGAGGGAGTTTTTTATTCTGATTGTGAATGTAGATCAAAGCTGCAGTGAATTAGAGGTCAGTGATGGAGTCAATACAGCGGCTTCAGATTCACTCAGAACGAAGCCATGAAAATGATATTGCGTCCATTGTGCGAGAGAACTCTATGAACTCTGTTGTTTTGCAGGGAACAGATTGATTGCTTTGCAGAAATGGCTGTTGCGGGCATGTGAGTAAATGCATCTAGCTTGGCTTCGACTTGACAGCCTCATTTGTGCTTTATTGTTTCTTTTGCTTTGTTGCAGCTGCCCAGAGAGCAATATAACAACATAAAAACTAAAACCACTCTGTTTAATTTGATTGTGAAGATGACATGAATCAAACAAGGCCTTCACGCGCCAACACCTTGACTGTTTGTGCCTAAACACTTAAACTCAGGTATTTGGCTCGGACGTGGGCTGATGTTCTTAGCTGTGTTTGTATATCTTGTTCTGTGATTGTTGACTGGTTCTGTTGCATGTCCTGTCCACTATGCAGCATGATCCTACGCAGATCTTAAACCCTGTGGTAGGCATCAACTCTAAGGAACTTTAAAGGTGACATATGAAAATCGGACTTTTTCCTGGTTTAAGTGCTATAATCGGGTCCCCGGTGCATCTACAGTACCAACCCAGAAAACGTGGAAAAAGAACAACCCAGAGCAGTGGATTTAAAGGAAAAGTTCACTTCCAGAGCAACAGTTTACAGATAATGTACTCACCCCCTTGTCATCCAAGATGTTCATGTCTTTCTTTCTTCAGTCGTAAAGAAATTGTTTTTTTTGAAGAAAACATTTCAGGATTTTTCTCCATATAATGGACTGATATGGTGCCCCGAGTTTGAACTTCCAAAATGCTGTTTAAATGTGGCTTTAAACGATTGTTATTCTGGAAGTGGACTGCTCCTTTAATTTATTTACTGTACATTACGCTGCTGCCACACAGATCTAATATAAATGTGATTTTTTTCCCAACGGTTCACCTTCACCAACATAACCAACCGTTTTTTGTAACTCCTGTGTGTTTTTAACATAAACTTGTGTGTATTTGACAGTTTAAGCACAATAAGACATGAAAGAGAACTTAGTTTAGTACTTACATGTCATGTGACAACTGCTTTCAGTGCATGTGCTTCAGATGTGTACCCTTAGAAAACCGTATATAGGAAGTTTGAACTAATATGGTTTCAAACGTATGATTTCAGTGCGATAGACATGATAATCAAAACCAGAGGTTTTTTAGTAATCTGAGGTAGAGGCTATAAAGGCACAGCCTTGTTCTGGAAAAGGGGGCGGGGAGCAGCAGCTCATTTGCATTTAAAGACACATGCATGAAAACAACGTGTTTCTGCTTCCACTCAAAATAGGCATTTTCAAAATAATATAATGTGGGGTATTTTGAGCTGAAACTTCACATTTTGAGGACACCTGAGAATTAGTTTTCATCTTGTAAAAATGGGCATAATAGGTCTTCTAATCCAAATGTTAACTAATCTAACAAGACCCTTCTGTGAGGTAGAAAAAGTATGTTTTTTATGACTTTAAAACTTCAAACCTAAATGAGAGGACTGTGAAGCTTTGAAGCCACGAAAGCAGTGATTTACTGTTAGTGTGCATGTTGTGGCTTCTTCTGCCTTCAAGCAACGATCACATTTATTAGATAAGTGCACATAAATGTCACCACAATGTCATAATTGCTATTGGGAAACTGAATTTTCTTTGATTTTCTTACTTGGCATTGGTAGTTGTTGACATTGACTCTACAGTTTATTTAGTGCACATTTTGTGTTGTGTTGATTCTCAGATTAAGCACTTTTTTCCAGGGAAAACAGTCCAGACAGCTCTAAACGAATATGTAAGAGTTTTATTATAGATTATACACTGGTATTTTGGCAAGAAGCAACAGTTTAAAGTTATTTCTCTTTATGTTTTTATCAGCTGTTTGGACTCTCGTTCTGACGGCACCCATTCACTGCAGAGGATCCACTGGTGAGCAAGTCATGTAATGCTACATTTTTCCTGTTCCCATGAAGAAACAAACTCATTTTGGATGCCAAAGGGTGAGGACATTTTTAGGAGATTTTTGTTTTTGCGTGAACTATTCCTTTAAAGCAAAAGAGACACTAAATACCAAAACATTTCTCAAATTCATGCAGATTTTTAAAGTTTTTCCCCCGACTGAAATGTTGTTGATATCATTACTAAAAAAAATCTCTGATAAATAGTATTTTTATTAGTAATCTCAATATGTGACCCTGGACCACAAAACCAGTCATAATTTTTTGAAACTAAAAAAATGTATACATCATCTGAACAATACTTGGCCGAGATACGACTGCTTAAAAATCTAAAATTTGAGAGTGCAAAAAAATCTAAATATTGAGAAAATCGCCTTTAAAGTTGTCCAAATGAAGTTTTTTAGCAATGCATATTACTAATCAAAAATGAATTTTTGATATATTTACGGTGGGAAATGTACAAAATATCTTCATGGAACATGATTTTTACTTAATATCCTAATGATTTTTGGCATAAAAGAAAAATCAATATTTTTGACCCATACAGTGTATTTTTGGCTATTGCTACAAATATACCCGTGCTACTTAAGACTGGTTTTGTGGTCCGGGGTCACATTTTTCACAGATGTTTCTAAAAATCTCTAACAGATATATCAGGTCTTGTGGAAGAGTTTCCGCTTAATGCCACATTAGAGTGGATGAAATATAAATGACTTCAAATGGAGTGTATCCGTGTCCCATTTCGAGTCAAACCATTTCAGGTGTCCTTAGCAACAGTCCCAGATGTCCCTGGGGTTTTTCCATGGCTTTCCACAAATTGTAATGTAATCAATAGTAATGCCTTCAGTCATGTCATCGAGTGAAAAATCTGTAGCGGCTCTCCGGGGTTGCTATAGATCTCTCAGGATGGGCCGTGTTCAAACGCAGCCGTCTGAGAGAGATCTATTGGGTAATAACACCAGAGACTCTCGTCGCAATCATTATTACGATTGGCGTTACGCAAGCTCATGAGCGGGAGCCAAGCGTGATTCATCTAATGGCTGGAAGGTAAACAGAGGTAGAGAGTGTATATCATCTCTTTCAGGTGTCATTACTGTGTACTTTAGAGTCCAGCGAGCGCCAGAGAGCCGTGATTTAATGATCTTTCATGTACACGACAGACGCTGCTTTCACTGACTCTTTGTTGGTCTTACCTCGATGCATTCTTATGCTGAAAGGACACCTTATGAAGTAACTAGATTTCATGTAACAGAATAACTGTAAATCTGATAAAACATATATATACTACCATTCAAAAGAAAAAAAAAAAGAATAAATAAAACAACGTTTTTTAAAAGGTGTCATTTGTTAACACAGCTCATGTATTAACTAACGTGAACAAACAATGAACAATACATTTATTACACTATTTATTGATCTTTGTTAATGTCAGGTAATAAAAATACAGCACAACTTGTGATTTTAATGCATTAGTAAATGCTGAAATTAACATTAAGATTAATAAATGCTATAGAAGTATTGTTCATTTTTAGTTCATTAACTTATGAACCTTACTGTGAAGTGTTACCATTTTTATTAAGCATAAGGATGCATTAAATTATGGAAGCTTGTTTCCAATGCTTTTTTTTTTTTTTTACAATTTTGACATAATTGTGAGATAAGCCTCAATTACCTAATTTATTACCTAATTTTATTTTTATTCTGTGACGGGAAAAAAAAAAAACATTTGCAAAAAATGAACTTTTTTCACATAATTGCAAGGAAAAAATGTCAGAATTCCAAGTCTATTTTTTGCAATTCTTACTTTTTCTCAGAATTGTTTCTGTCTTTTTATATCTTGCAATTCTAAGAAGGAAATTTTCAAGTGAAAATGTAAAGATTCCAGAAAAAAAAAAATTTTTTTTTAATTAATTTATTTATTTATTTAGTTTTTTTAATGAATTTTTTCATCACAGAAATAAATTAAATTTTAAAATAGATTTAAACAGAAAATAGCTATTTTAAATTGAGTTAATATTTATTGAGTTAATATTAATGTTTTTACTGTATTTAATCAAATAAATGCAGGCTTGGTGAGCAGAAGAGACTTCAAAAGCATTTACTATAAATACCTTACAGACCCTAAACTTTTATATATATATATATTCCGGTTTGAGTGCCATAAGAAACTCGAAACAGTTCAAGAATGTAATTAACATGGTTTATTTCAGAGCATTGGGTCTTAACAGAGTTAAACAAAACTGATATTCTCTTAGAAACTATCATCCACTCCTGACTGGTATAAATGGTTAACTATAATTATAAATACACAATAACAGCACTGAAATGTATAAACAAACTCGTTTCTTTTTCATGTCCAGTTTAATCTCTGGTCACAACGTGTAAAATCCAATGGAAGTGGTTCACAGGGTCCAACAGTAGATTGGCACAATGAGAAGACCAACGGAATGAGCCGCAAACAAACACTTACAAACTAGAAGCAACTAGAAGAAGTTGGGTTAAAAAAGGCAATGTAAGACAGAACTTCAGCAACAAGGCAGAATCATTTCTGAACAGTAGCCATACACACACACACACACACTGACTACTTCGTTTCCAGGAATGTATGAGAAGCTTTAATCGTAACACTTGACGTACAGTATTCAGTCTACTCTCAAAGGCCACGTGCACACTGCAGGGAAATTTGGCTGTCACTCATTTAATGAGAAAAATTTAATGTAGGATTAAGTTTGTAATTAACATTTTCTGTGTGTAATTTGGTTTTAAGGAATAGCAAATAATATTAAATATGACATTTTAAAGTAAACAATACTATTTGAAAAATCTTTTTTTTTTTTTTTTTTTTTTTTTTAAACAATGTTCTACAATGGGCAACTAATATGATGTTCTTTAAAAATACCTAACACCAACTTGGTAAAACCAGTTATTGTCAGCATAGGTAAAACTTCCAAGGGGTCCTCGAGATGACTTAAAAAGATTTTAATTTTTGAATTTGAATTAATTTTAAATTTTTATCTTTATCCTCAATTCATCAAATTAAGGGAGGGGGGGGGGCCTTCAAATGATTTTAATCTCTAGATCTGGAAGTAATGTAAATTAATACAATCTTAAAACATTTTGGTAATTTTTATAGTAAATACACATGTTTTTAGGCATGCTCCAAAATATGCTCCAGAATATTTTACTGAATAAAAATTGTGAAAAAATAAATAATATATATAAAGTTTAAATTTGAGTATTAGTATTAATTTAATTAGAATTAATTTTCAATTATATTAGGGGTGCCATACTCAAATACTTACAAAAATACTTTATACTGCTGAATAAAAAATGTGACTAAAACATATTTTAAAAAATCTTTTTTTATTAATCTTTCCAAATAAGAGGGGCTGTCAAATTATTATAATGATTAATGTTTATGAATAATTTTAATATTTTCTAGACCATTTTACATTATTAACACATTTAGGTTCATTGATAGATTGATTGATTTTAGGCATGCCATTCTTCTTCTTCTTTTTTTTTTTTTTTTAAAGTAAAAATTTGAATTAAAATATATTTTTTAAACCCTTATCCTTAATCCTTCAAATTGAGGCCTTCAAATGATTTCAAATGTAATCATAATTATTCTATTTAACTGTAAATTAATTAATAAACCAATATATTTTATAGAATAAAAATTGTCAGTAAAATATATATTTTTAAAATATATTTCCTTCAAAAATTAAATAAAATTCCTTTACATTCAAAAAGGTTGAGAACCACTGGGTTAATAAAATTGTGAATAAAACATTTTCAAAAATCGTTATTGTTAATCTTACAAAATAAGAGGGGGTGTAAAATTATTTTAATGATTATGAATAATTGTAATTAATTTTATATTTGCATTTAGGTCATTTTATTTATTTAGTTATTTTAGGCATGCCATTCTCCATTAGTTTAAGTACAAATATTAAGTGAAATATTTAAAATCCTTAAATTAAGTGATTATAAAATTTAATTGTAAATTTAATAACTATTTAGGGCCTTTTTTTAATATTGTTTCGACAAGCCATACTCCAATATATTTTATAGAGTAAAAATTGTGAGTAAAATATGTATTTCCTTCAAATATTGTTTTGAACAATTTTGGGCATTGGCTTCAAAAAGGTTGAGAACAAGTGGGTTTTATATCTTTTTTTTTTTTTTTTTTTAGGGACATGTTATGCAAAATGTTCAGTCCTGTATTCTGTACACGCACAAAATAACAAATTAAGGAACTGTAATTTGTAAATTGCTTTAGAATAAACCCGTCCTCTAAATGACTAAATGTAAATGCATTTAAACTCTGCATTGTGCACGTGGCCAAAGCGCTGCAGCAATCGTCTCAGAGACTCTCACCTATTCACATGTACAGTAGCTGCTGGTAATATCTAAAACTGGATTCTCTCTTGAACCACATCCTCAAAATCTTCCTGCATTTATACAAATAATTTAAAAAAAGCCCATGAAGGGCCGGGGCCGTCTCATAAGATCCACATCTCGAGTTCTGTACAACCAAATAAAATATGAGCTCTTTAAAACATCCATTTCTCTTAACAAAATAATCTGATCCATTAAAAGTTCACATAGCAAAAAAGGTAACAGATCTCCATATATATATTTATACTGTATATACACACACACATACTATTTTGGCAGACAGAACGCGAAGTAGTTCTTTATTGTAAACAGCTTTCTTCCTTCCTCCAACACATCCGCACACGACGTCTCGTTACATTCATGGCTCCAGTTCTAATTCCTCCTAATACTCAAAAGTTTGTGCTTGTAGAAAGACCTGGAGCGAAGTTCGGCCTCGTCGACACCCACCTGACCCCGGCGGCGCTGAGGAGGAGAGACACGGACGGGGGACGGATGGACACGGGAACGGGACGTAGAGGAGGCCTTGGTTTCGCTCGCTCCGTTTCGTTCTGAAGCGCCCCAAGGGGCGTCCCGAAATGTTTCCGGCCACCCGCGGCTCTCGGTACACGCCGACCCTGGGAGAGGATTTATGGGATTTGGCGGGACGCTCCGGCACCCTCTCAGTTCTCCTCGTCCGTGATGTCGTCCTCCCCGACCGCCTTCTCCGCGATGGTCTCCGGGATGACGTCCAGGCTGCGGCGGCCCCTGGAGCCCGACCCCGACCCCGACGAGGGTCCCGTTCCGCCCTTGACCAGGTTACAGGTGAGTGCGGCGTAGTGGATCTGTTTCAGGTTTTCCAGCACTTCTGCCCGAGCGTGTTTCAGCAGATCGGCCTGGCCCTGAAAACACACGCAAGCAGAGACAAGGGGTCTCAGTCACTAATACCTGCATACAGGTATTCTGGCAAAAAATATTTTCTTCTTCATGCATAGACCTGTTCTTATTCGTGCATATAACTTGCATACAATCAGCTGATTTTTTTTTCTTTTTTATGAGGAATCTATCTCAGATCCTGCTGTAATGCCCATGATTTTTTTTGTTACTTGTTCTAAGGTCACAAGGATTGGCTGTTGGGTAATCATTGTACTAAAATTAATAAATAAATGCTAAAGTAAAATGAATAAATATATGGGTGTTTGCGTGTCAAGTTTTTAAAGTTCAATAAGTTTAGGTTGAAGTATAAAACTAATTAAAAAAGTATAAAGTATAAACTAATTAAAATGACAAAAGAACAGAAAATACTACTATTACAAAACATACACACTACAATTTAAATAACATTACTGAAAATATAAAAATCTAATTCAAAAACTACAATATTTATAACTTTTATAATAAAAAAAAGGTTATTGACAAATAATGTAGTATAGACAAATAAAGAAAAATCTTGTAAAAACTACTCAAATTAACAAAAGCACCTAACAAAATGACTAAAAGTAAAAAAAGAAAAATATTTTGTATTTTATCAAAACGTTTGTATTTGACGTAATTAGAAAGTTGTCATTTTTAAATAATGTAAAAAAAAAGCAAAGGAAAAATATTAATATCAAATATTAAACGAATAAAATTGATAAAAGCACATAACAAATTGACTAAAAGTAAAACATAAAGTTAAATAAAAATATTTTGAAAAATAAATTTGAAAAACAAAATGAACTACAATTACAATTAAAGCTGCAAGCAGCGATGAACGGGCCCTCGCACCCGGGCTCACCGCCGACCGGAGGCGAATGGTGGGCACTATGCTTTTCACATAGTAAATTTAGTAGGAATCTGTCAAAGTCATTAAGATGTGCCAAACTTCCTGCTGCCAGCTGGTGGCGCTATGCCTATAACTGAATATTGGAACGTAGATCTGTTCAGGCGTACACTTTTATCAAAGATACGAACTTTGGTGCAGATTGAACATAGTATGCTTGAGCTAGTGTAAGACATGACATATGCTGCTGCCAACAGGTGGCGCTATGATTATATCTGAATATTGGTCTTTAGATGTCTTCAGACCAGTACTCTTACCAAACATGTGAAGTTTGTGGCAGATCAGACATTGCATGTTTAAGTTAGTGTAAAACAAGCCATTTTCTGTTGCCAGCAGGTGGTGCTATGATTATAATAGAATATTGGCCTTCAGATGTGTTCAGGTCAGGACTCTTATCAAACATGTGAAGTTTGGGGCAGATCAGACATTGTATGGCTGAGTTATAACAACTTCTATTACCATGGCGAAACATCAAACTTTGTCAGGCTGCCACGGACACGCCCTCCAACGAAAACTCAAGATCTTCACAATTTAACATCGCAAAGGTCTTTACATTAGACTGACCAAATATAATGTTGATTTCATGAAATCTGTAGGAGGAGTTTCTCACAGCGTAAAACATGTCACTTCCTGTTACCAGCAGGTGGCGCTATGACTATGACTGAATATGATCATGGGTATGTGTTCAGGACCAGACTCTTATCAAACATGTGAAGTTTGGGGCAGATCAGACATTGTATGGCTGAGTTATAACAACTTCCTTTTTCATGGCGAATCATCGAAATTTGACAGGCCGCCACGGACACGCCCTCCAACGAAAACTCTAGATCTTCGCAATTTAACGTCACAAAGGGCTTTAGATTAGACTGACCAAATTTGGTGTTGATCTGAATAAATCTCTAGGAGGAGTTCGTTCAAGTACGACGCCTGGAAATGGCAAAAATTAGACAAAATTTGCTGGAAAAATTAAAAATATCCGACTTCCTGTTGGGTTTCGGATTTTGCCTCAAGAGACTTTTTTGTAGGTATTGGTGTGTTACATGTGTGTACCGAGTTTCGTAAATGTACTTGAAACGTAGCTCGAGGCGCACTCCGCTGAATGTGTATAGGTGGCGCTATCGAGCCATTTTGCCACACCCACTTCTGAGACCCATATCAGACGTAAATTTTCGCCAGTTCTGATGCGTGTGCAAAGTTTCGTGAGTTTTCGGGCATGTTTAGGCCCTCAAAAATGCGATTCATTTTGGAGAAGAATAATAATAATAATAATAATAATAATAATAATAATAATAATAATAAACGGAGCAATTCCAATAGGGTCCTCACACCATCGGTGCTCGGGCCCTAAAAATACAAATTTACGAAAATACAAATTTAAATAAAAAATAACTGTGTGTGTGTAATTCAAAATAAAGACTAAAAGTAAAACTTAAAGAAAATAATACAAATGACAAAAGAACATAAAATGCAAATGACAAAAGAACATGAAATAAACTATGAAAATGAAAAAAATACAAACTACAAAAAACTGCAAAACTACTATATATATATAGTAGGGCTGTCAAACGATTAATCGCATACAAAAAAAAAAATTTGAGTTTGCCTAATAAACGTGTGTGTACTGTGTGCAATTATTATGTATATATAACTACAAACACATTCAGGTACATATATAAGAAATATTTACAAGTATATGTATTTATTATAATTTTTATATAATTTATATTATATATAAATACAAATATTTTTTACATAGATAACATTTCTCTTAAATATATACATTAATTTGTGTGTATTTATATATACATAATTACACACAGTACACACGCATATATTAGGCAAACTCAGACTTTTATCTTGTATAAATAAAAGTTCACGATTAATTGTTTGACAGCCCTTATATATATATATATATAAATAATGCAAAATAAAGAATATTGTAAAAACTAATAAAATTGACGAGCACTTTACAAAATGACTAAAACTTAAATCAAAATATTAAATAAAATTTACTTCAAAATATTAATAAATACTATAAAATTAATACTTTTCTTTTTCTTTATTACTAAGTACTTGCATAAATGAAACTAACTCTACTGTTAATAAATAATCTCACATGGTTAAATATGCTGGTTAATAAGCCTGGTTGATGTGTCTATCTTGGCTTAAAATGACTTTTAATTACCTTGATGAATTAAATATAATGAATGAATATATGCATTTTCAGTAATTGTGATTGGTCTTCTTCCTTGCATGTATTTGCATAATAAATACTGGGGCCAGTTGCATAAATTTAGCCTCGATGTTAAGACAGTGTCTTAAAAAGTCTGACCAACTAGCAGTTAACCAAAAGGTAATCATTCTTATTTTTTGGATTCAACTTAGACTAATTTACATTTTTCTTGAACTGAATTTTAAAAATTATGACCAGTCTTAAAGATAAAATTAGTTGACTAACTAGTCTTTTTAAGACTAGTCTAAACCTATTATTTCTAAACCTTCGTGCATAAATGAAATTTAAACATTTGTATTTGACACAAATTCACAAAGTGCATTGGTAAATTATGCAAAATAAAGCAAAAGAAATGCATTGTAAAAACATAAAATTGACAAAAGCACCTAATAAAATGACGAAAACTATAACTGATATGAAAATTTAAAAGGAAAGTTACTTTAAAATATTAATAAATATTGTAAAATATGTCCTTGCATAAATGAAACTAACTAAATATGCTGGTTAATAAGCCTGGCTGATGTGTCTATCACTAGTTTTTAACTTGGCTTTAAATTACTTTGATGAAGTGATTATAATGAATGAATATTTGCATTTTCAGTAATTGTGATTGGTCTTCTTCCTTGCATGTATTTGCATACTAAATACTGATTATCTTTTTGCATCTATTTAATAATCAATAGCTGCCAGCAAGATTTTATTTATGTTTAACCAAATGTCTAACACCTAAACATACTCAGCCTTTAACACTTTTTTTTTCCCATTTGCCTTGTGTAAGCACTAAGGTATTTCCTTCAGGAAATGCAAATCTAGTTAATGGCGCTGCTCTGAATTCTATTACAGGCTATTTGCTTTTTATTCCACAAGACGTTGTGCAACCCCCGAATTAAACAGTCAGTGTCCCAAAACTGCCACATTGGTTGAGAAACTATTAATATTCATTAAATATTCAAGATGGTAACTATGATACATCACAGCTTCTTAAATCATAAGGAGCACGTCTGAATGTTAAAATCTTCTTAGGGTAAAATATATGCAAATCGTCATCTCAGATGGGAGCAGAATTTTTCACAGGTGCTAAACGGCCGTTTAAAGTCTCAGCTGTGATCACCTTAAGAATTGTGATGTTCCAGGTGAAGCTCTCCACGGATTTGTGGAGTTTTCTTCCCTTCAGTCCCTCCTTCATCGCCATGTCGTGCAGTTTCTCATGGAACTCCATTGCTGAAATGACAGATTCAGAAGTTCAGATTAGAGCTGGCAAATACGGCCAAAAATGTACTATATTTTTAAGGTATTTATTTATATATATTTTTGGAAAATATATATATATATAATTTTTAATTTATTTTTTCTTTTTTAATATTTATATTTAAAATATATTTCAAGTACTACCTACTCTAAAGTTTTTTTTGTTTTTTTTTGGTGTGCATAAAAACCTCATTTATTTGACCAAAAATACAGTAAAAACAGGAATGTTCTGAAATATTATTCTAATTTAGAATAACTTTTCTATTTTACTATGTTGTAAGATGACATTTATTCCTGTGATCAAAGCTGAATTTTCAGCATCATTACTCCAGTCTTCAGTGTCACATGATCCTTCAGAAATCATTCTAATATGATGAAACATTGCTCACAAAACATTTTTTAATTATTAATGTTGAAAACAGTTGCGCTGCTTCACCTTTTAAAAACTTGATAGTTTTTTAGGATTCTGTCATGAATATAAAATTTAGAACAAAAAAAAATGCATTTATTTAAAATATAAATCTTTTGCAACATTATAAATGTTTTTACTGTGAGATTTGACATTTTATGCATCCTTGCTAAATATTATTATAATTTAATATTATTTATTTCTTTAAAAAAAAATTACTGACCATAAACTTCTGAACAGTAGTGTAAATTTGAACATTTATGTATTTGCAGTTTGAAATTAAAAATAATTTTTGAGAAATCATGCTTTCAATCAAACAACCATTGTGACAAAGATTTAACATGTTTATTTAAGAACTAAATCAGTTCTTAAATCAGTTATTTCCATATACACTACCAGTACACAAGATTTTTTTTTTTTAAAGAAGTCTCTCCTGCTCACCAAGCCTGCATTTATTTGTCCAAAAATACAGTAAAAACAGGGATATTCTGAAATATTATTATCATTTAAAACAACTGTTTTCTATTTTAATATATTTTAAAATGTAATTTATTCCTGTGATCAAAGCTGAATTTTCAGCATCATTACTCCAGTCTTCAGTTTCACATGATCCTTCAGAAATCATTCTAATATGCTGAAACTCACAAAACATTTCTTCTTATTATAAATGTTGAAAAAAGTTGTGCTGCTTCAAATTTGTAAAACTTGATACAGTTTTTTAGGATTCTGTCATGAATAAAAGGTTTAGAACCGAAAAAAACTGCATCTATTTAAAATATAAATCTTTTGCAACATTATAAATGTTTTTACTGTGACATTTCATTAATTTTATGCATCCTTGCTAAATATTATTATAATTTATTTCTTTTATAAAATTCACTGACCATCAACTTCTAAAACAGTAGTGTAAAGTTTAACATTAATGTTCAATTTATGTTCAAATCAGCAAAAAACTATGAACAAAGAAAAACATTTATTTACTTCCATATACAGTAAGATTTTTTTTAAAAAAAGAAGTGTCTTCTGCTCACCAAGCCTGCATTTATTTATTTATTTATTTTGTAGTTTTCTATTTTAATACATTTCAAAATGTAATTAATTCCTGTGATTTTTGAAAAAAAAAAAAAAAATACAGAAATTAATACTTTTATTTAGCAAGGATGCTTTAAATTGATCAAAAGTTATGATAAAGACATTTGTAATGTTACAAAAAAATTTCAGATAAATGCTGTTCTTCTGAAATTTATATTGGGTTGTTTTCAAAGTAATAATAAATGTTTTTTGAGCAGCAAATCAGCATATTAGAATGATTTCAGAAGGATCATGTGACTGGAGTAATGAAGCTAAAAATTCAGCTTTGAAATCACAGGAATAAATTACATTTTAATACATATTCAAATAGAAAAGAATTATTTTAAATAGTAAAAATATTTCAAAATTTTACTGTTTTTGCTGTACTTTAGATCAAATAAATGCAGGCTTGGCGAACAGAAAAGACTTTATTAATAACATAAAATCTTACTGTTCAAAAACTTTGGACTGATATATATGCACCAATATCACAATACTTTATAAGAATCAGTTAAGAGTTTTGAATCAACTCATTTGAACCAAAAGTTTGAACTGATTCACAGAAATGAATCATATCATCTAACTGAATTTTTCTTGCATTTCAAATCAGAGATGAAACATCTTCCTATTAAAACATGCTCTCTAAAATCATTGCAAACACATCAAGAATAGAGTCCAAAATTTTGTTTTGGCTCAATATGCACAACTCACCCATCAGACTAAACAATGAGGATGGCTTGTGGCCAATTTGAGATTGTTTTAAGCTATCTGAACTCCAGACTCAACTAGTCAAGCCTTACATGCATTCATAAGCTTTGACAACTTTAGTAACCAGGATCAAAGAAACCATGGCATGTGGGCGCACGCTTAAAACAAACACATTCACTTCCCGTTATCTCAACACCACCACCAGGCCAGTGTATTCTGTTGTTTCGGATTAAAGCCTCGTGGGAGACACGAGGACGGGGCCTATTGTGTCATACGCAGCAGATCTCTCTCATTGTGTTTGGCGTTTTCATCGTCCAGACTGGTGGCTTGTTGCGGTAAATTGCGAGTGTCGAGTTTCTCCGTGAGCCACGCGGTGCAAACGAGGACGTTAAACGCTTGTGACGTGACCAGAAAACAGGGGTCTAATATACATTTAAAACAGAAAGCGAAAGAGAGGAAGACAAGAAAGAAGGGAGGAAGCAGAAATGAGAAGATGCGCGCGTGGGCGACAGACACGAATCCTTTCAGCCTGCATTAGCATCAAAGCAGAGAACACAGAAGAGATTTGTCACCCAGGAACCGCACCGTTCTGTTTCTGTCTTTGTCTTTCTTTCATTTGCACTGATCTGAAGAACGGACACTGAGGAGGGGAAACATCTCTTGCACTGCATCTTTTAAACAAAAGCCGACAATATGATGCACGTGGCACGTAAATATGATACGGGTGAAAATGCAATCAAGTTTCAGTCTGACTGGCTGCTTTCAGTGCCACTTCCAAAACTTTTATCAGCTTGCCAGGAAACAAATCTACAACGAGCACTTGATGAAGAAGAATTGAGCACAGGATTTGCCAAAGTTGTCAGGCTGATTGCATTTGAATCTGAATGAATGATAATAACGATTATGAACAATAATAACCCAAAAATGACAATTCTGACATAAAAGTACCATGAAAGAGAATGAAAATTCCAAATGACTATATTCTGAAGTTACATAATTGAGCAGGATTATTATCATTTACTAAAACTAACGCTAATCAAAAACATTTTTGAAATGAAGCTGAAATAAAATAAATATAAGAGGGAAAACGTAAACTAAATGAAAACTAGAAATGGTGTCTTGGCAACTAACTGAAAGAAGTTTAAGTTGAAATGCTAAATAAAACAATAAATAAAAACTAAAGCTCAAGTAAAACTGAAAAAAAAAAATGTATTAAATATAAAAATAAATAAATAAATAAATAAAATTACTACAAATTAAACTAAAATGAATAATAAAACAGAAAACAAAAATGAAAGCTAATTTAAAATAAAAACTGTAATTGCTTATAAATAATACTAAAATAACACTGTGAGGAAGAGACTGAAATTTTGAATTATTAAAAATAGGTATATAAAACATGTTAAGCACATGAAAATCATTAAGAATTAAAATACAATAAAAACTGAAAAAAATAAATAAATAAAAGCTCATTTTAATTTAAAAAAAAATATATCAATTAAAAAACTATAACTGTATATATAAATAATACTAAAACAACACCATCAGAGAAACAGATTGAAATTTAAAATGATTAAAAATAGTCATATTAAAATTGTTAAATAAAACATGTTAAGCACATAAAAAACTGAAAAATTAAATAAAATGAAAACTGAAAAATACACAAATAAAAGCTAATTTTAAATATTAATTAAAAAAATATAATTGTGTGTATATATAAATAATACTAAAATAACACTGTTTGTGAGAGGAACAGACTGAAATGTAAAATTGTTAAAAATAGTTATTAAAATCATTATATAAAACTAAAAATTAAATTAAAATTAAAACAGAAAAATATAAAAATAAAAGCTAAAAAAATTAAAGCGGAAGAAAATTATAAAAAATAATAATAATTGAAAAAAAAAATAATAAATTATTATTGTATATATAAATAACACTAAAATTACTAAAAATTATTAATATTCTTATATAAAACATGTTAACCACATAAAAATCATAAAAATTAAATTAAAATTAAAACATTTTAAATATTAATTAAAAACTATAATTATATAACATAAATAATACTAAAATAGCACTGTGTGAGGAAAAACTGAAATGCAAAATTATTAAAAATAGCTATATTAAAATTATATATATATATATTATATATATATATATATATATATATATATATATATATATATATATATACACTCTGCTCTAACTGGTGTAATGTACAATAAGTGAAGATTGGGCACCAGACTGCGCAAATATAGCCATGAGACCTCCAATACTATATTGGCGAGTGTTTCAGTTTCATTGTCCAACCCCTGCATATATATATACACACACACACACACACACACACACACACTGATTATTCTTAAAAATAATACTATAAAAGTATACATAATTCTAAAATAGCAGTCTGTGTGAGGAACAGACTGAAATTTAAATTGTTTTTCCCTGAAAATCATTTTCTCTCCTGAGGGGGAAAAAAAATTAAGCTTCATTTTTATGGTGCTTTTGGTCCTTTTTGGATATTGACGTGTTTACAATGTAATTTTTGTGTTTAGGAACACTAACCTGAACAGCAAAAACATCAGAATACTGCAAATGGCTGCAGATTTACATGCATCAACTTGCATATTTGTTGTTCAGCAACTTGGCAAAGCACAGTTAAGAAATGAGAAGGAATTAGGATAAATACTGTTATAAAAACACCTGCATGACTAACAATGGGAACGTCTATCAAACCCTGCGCTGTTTCTGTTTTTCTGTGTACATTAGCGAGAGCGTGCGAGAGTTAATCCGCCTATAAACACGCATCTGTTGCGCATCCTCAGCGATGACATCTAGGTGTGCAAACGCACCCACAGCTGTAAACCCTCTCTAAAAGGAGATCACGGCTTAACCAACGCTCTCTAGATGCAGATCGCTGGCCAATGAGGCGGCACACAAGCCTAGGGAGACGGTGTTTGACTTCGTACAAATAGAGCAATAATGCTCAAGAGGGGGAAGCCATTACGGCAAGGCGCGCGAGCATATTTCAAGATGATTTGTATTCATTCCTGACGTTATTTTCACACTCTGTTAACCTCGGTGGTGGTGGGCTCTTGCATCTGCGAGCCCCTCGGATTTGACGGCGGTAAGCAAGGAGAGGTGCTGTCGGGTTAATGATGCGTGATCGTGCCGGGGAAGGCGGCCAATGGCGCTCCGACGGCTCTTCGTGGCAGGGGTTGCCTAGCAACATACTGTAGGAAGAGTGGGAAAACCCAGGCTGTCATTCCACACGCGCGGCGGCGCCTCTGTGGATGCGAACTCTGATACAGCGCAGACAGCATGAAAGAACGCCGCAGCGCACCACTGCACGTGCGAGGGCGGCAGCGTGCTTCTAAGACACCTGCGCATCACTTCCTAGCCTTTTATGTGCTTTAAATGACTTCATTTTACACAAATGCCTGTAGTCTGGCTCAACTATGCCTCATGCACAGCCTGTCAACCGTAATAATGAGAGTGACTGCAATGGCAGCATTGCGGTGCATCGAAACGTTTTCATGCAAACTTAAACTTGCCTTTTAGATGCACAAATAGAACAGATTAAAGGAACATTTCACCGAAAAAATGAAAATATGATGATAATGCATTTATCCTCAGGCCATCCAAGATGGGTTCAGAACAGATTTAGAGAAATGTAGCATTACATCATTTGCTCTGCAGTGAATGGGTGCCGTCAGAATGTCCAAACAGCTGAAAACATCACAATAATCCACACCAATCCAGTCCATCAATTAATAGTTTGTGAAGCGTAGGGCTGGGAATCGATTCCAAAAAGAATCGATTCCTTGATTCCGAGGCTTTGGGAATCAAGAGTCGATTCCAAAGGTTGGAATCGATCCAATCAAGGGGAATCGACTCCTCATTCAGAGCCGTTTTCAGTTCAAGAAAGCTTATCTATGGGTGCCTCTCAAACAGAAGGCTGCATATCTCGGCTGCTACGCCATCAAACGTGGCTGAACGTCGATTCATGAAAATAAACTGAAGGAAAAGTTGGTACTGAGTCAGTTTAAGAAACACCAGTTATTTCGCCTCTTGCTCGCTTATACTGATTAGAAGACTGATTCGCCTCCAAAAGGTTATTTCGGATAGATCATTTTAATGAACCAGTTAAAAAACAATTCAGAGGTTATTTTACAGTGGAACTGGCTTATGTTGTCCAACATAAGCAATGCACGACAGAAGAGATCATGACGTGATCGACGGCCTTGATCTTATTTACATCTTAATTAAAATGCTATTTTTCTTAACCTTTCTATCAGCCAATGATAATTCTGAAAGAAAACGCCAAGAGCACACATCAGTGGTGAGAGTGCATCTGATTGACAGATAAACCACAAGCTATAATTATATCAGTGGTGTTATCAACGTTCTGCTTATTTCCTTTGGGTGTACAGCTCGTTAATATTGTGCAAAGCATACGGTTAAAGTAAACATTCATTCAGCTGAACTGTGCACATTTTAGACAGGATCACGTCTTGTTCACGCTATAAATGCATGTCCACTGCGCAATGCAGAAAAAATTAGAATATAAAATCAATCAGAGCTACAGAAATGCATCGTAATTTTTACAAGTATAGCTTCATATTATGAGAAGGCTACTTTCTACGACCTTTGTATCCTGTCATGGCGAAATTTGTAAAATCTAAAAAAAAAAAAAACAGGAATCGAAAACAACTGAGGAATTGATTCCTGGAATTATGAGTCCATAATACAGACAAAACCATAAGAGTCAATTTTTTTTAAAATAGAGATTTATACATAATCTGAAAGCTGAATAAATAAGCTTTCCATTAATGTATATTGCATATTATAATATTTGGCCGAGATACAAAAATCTGATTTGAAAATCTGGAATCTAAAGGGTGGAGAAAACAAAAAAAATAAATATTGAGAAAATCGCCTTTAAAGTTGTCTAAATGAAGTGCTTAGCAATGCATAATCAAAAATTACATTTTGCTATATTTACGGTAGGAAATTTACATCTTAATGGAACATGATCTTTGAACTGTTCTGGTTGGTCTCTGCTTGTAAACAGTGCTTGATCTGTGCAGATTTCTCTCCTGATTCAGACGACTTTTTCACTGGAGAAAGCAATATTATGAATTATGGACTCATACTTTGGCCAGAAGCAATGGTTTGAAGTAAAAAGCGTCATAATGGATTTGTTTCTTACAAACACACTGCTTTTCACTTCACAAGATGTTAACTGATGGACTGGAGTGGTGTGGATTACTTGTGGATTATTGTGATGTTTTGTCAGCTGTCTGGACTCTTATTCTGACGGCACCCATTCACTGCAGAGGATCCATTGGTGAGCATGTAATGGAATGCTAAATATCTTTAAATCTGTTCTGATGAAGAAACAAACTCATCTAGATCTTGAAAGGCACATTTTTATCAATACACACTGTATACACCTTATTTTTAGCATAAGAGCAGGTGCCATTTGTAACTTAAATGTGACCCTGGACCGAAAAAAAAAACAGTCATAAGGGTACATTTTTTAGAAGTTTAGATTTTTAGGATAGGACAATATTTAATCGAGATACAACTATCTGGAATCTGAGGGTGCAAAAAATAGTAGAAAATAGTTCAGAAATGTAGTTCTTAGCAGAGCATATTACTAATCAAAAAATTAAGTTTTGATATATTTACGTTAGGAAATCTACAAAATATCTTCATGGAACATGATCTTTACTTAATATCCTATTGATTTTTGGCATAAAAGTAAAATCGATCATTTTGACCCATACAATGCATTTTTGGCTATTGCTACAAATATACCCGTACTATTTAAGACCAATTTTGTGGTCCAGGGTCATGTATGTGCGAAACCTTCAGTGTAATTCGCTAGTTATTTTAGAGATGTACAAAAACAGCCCATTATGCTGCTTTATAATGCATGACATTTCTCATCACATTGTTTTATTGAAGCAAACATAAACTCGCTAGTTTGTAGCACAAATATTTTTAGCGTTTATTGTACATATTCGTCTAGTTATCTATAATGGATAATGAATCAGAAGTATCGCACATTCACAGAAAATAGCTTACTTGTGTGTTGCAAAATACATTGTTGCATTGCATCATGGTTTTTTTTTTTTTTTTTCTTTTTTCGGCACCTTGCATACTTAGCCCTGTTGCAAAAAAAACATCAAATTCAAAACATAAAGCTTCATTACTGTATAAGTAGACTAATTGGCCAACTCAATTTTAAAACACTCAGAAATGTGCTTTCTCTGCTCATCCTGCAGACAATCATAATTATTTTAATAAGCGTGCACCTCAGCCACTTTGACCCTAAATTTTCAGTTCTGCACTTAGTGTCATGTTTTTATTACGTCGTGTTAAGCTGGGACCCTTTCAGGACCATCAATTATGTTTGTGGAAACCTATTTCTAAGGTTTCAAAATAGTCCACTCTGGGCTAGTCATTATTCTCTGCTGGTAGAAAGTTATTTATTAACGTTAATTCACAAACAGTCATAGTACACTGTTGAGGCCAAAAGTTGACATCCCCCTTTCAGAATCTGCAAAATTATAATTATTTTACCAAAATAAGAGGGATCATACAAATTGCATGTTATTGTATTTTAGAACTGACCTGAAAAAGATATTTAACATAAAATTAGTTTACATATAGTCCACAAGAGAAAATAATAGTTGAATTTACGAAAATGACCCCGTTCAAAAGATTGTGTCCCCTTGATTTTTAATACTGTGTTGTTACCTGAATGATCCACAGCTGTGTTTTTTTTTTTTGTTTTTTTGTTTTTTTGTTTAGTGATAGTTGTTCATGAGTCCCTTGTTTGTCCTGAACAGTTAAACTGCATGCTGTTCTTCAGAAAAAAATCCTTTAGGTCCCACAAATTCTTTGGTTTTTCAGCATTTTTGTGTATTTGAACCCTTTCCAACAATGATCTGTATGATTTTGAGATCCATCTTTTCACACTGAGGACAACTGAAGGACTCATATGCAACTATTACAGGAGGTTTAAACTGATGCTCCAGAAGGAAAAAACATTAAGAATTTGAATTTGAAGATTGGGGTAACATGCAAGTATCTTCTGTAGCTTCGGAAGGGCAGTACTAAATGAAAAAAAAATATGATATTTAGACAAAATAAGAAAAATGTACACATCTTCATTCTGTTCAAAAGTTTTCACCCCCGGCTCTTAATGCATCGTTTTTCCTTCTGGAGTACCAGTGAGCGTTTAAATCTTCTGTAATAGTTGCATATGTGTCCCTCAGTTGTCCTCAGTGTGAAAAGAAGGATCTCAAAATCATAAAGTCATTGTTGGAAAGGTTTCAAATACACAAAAATGTTGTAAAACCAACAAATTTGTGAGACCTAAAGGCTTTTTTTCTGAAGAACAGCGGGCAGTTTAACTGTTCAGGACAAACAAGGGACTCACAAAGAACACAGAATTAAAAATCAAGGGAATGTAAACTTTTGAACGGAGTCATTTTTATAAATGTAACAATTATTTTCTCTTGTGGATTATATGTAAACAATGTGAAATATCTTATTCAGGTCAATACTAAATAAACAATAACATGCATTTTGTATGAACGCCTTTTATTTTGGTAAAATAATTAATATTTTGCACATTCTGAAAGGGGGATGTAAACTTTTGACATCAACCTTTTTTTTGTTAGTTTGTTTTTTTGCATGCCTTTTCAGCTCAGGTTATTTTTTATTATTTAATCTAAATATTTTTCTAAAGCATTTATATTAGTTTAGAATTACATTTTTTTTCCTTATTTCAGTTAGCTGTCAAGGAAACTTTTACATTTTTCATTAATGTTTTTTTAATTTTAGCTTAATTTACATTTTATATTGAATGCTTTCATCTTTATTTTAATTACAGAAAACAGGTGATTTGCTAATAAAAAAAAAAGAAGAAAGAAGTCTACATGCAAGCCATGCATTTGATTTACTCGTCAAATTTAAAGCACATAAGCGCAGCCTCTTTACAAGCAACCAGCTCCCGTTGGGATCAGGGTGATTGTTAGTGCACAAATTTTTAAATATTTACAGCAAAAGTATATATCCTCCATAGATCTTTTAAATCGCCTGGAGCACTGACCGGTACTGCTTTACTCAAAAGGCAGCATGTTATTTACTCTGCCTGCAGATCAATACCTGCTCGGTCTTTTGCAGTGGCCAGTTTTGATTATTCAGGGCTGTCGATGACTGAGTTTTCCATTGGATTCCACGGGGGAATGGGCAAGTATTGACCCACTTTTCCAATCCACAGTTAACAGCTCAAGCTGCTCGTACAGCTCCACCAGTCCATCTCTGCCACACCTCAAGAGAAGTAAAGCTACCGCCGGTGGGCCGTTCATCCACATTAACTAATGTGTTCATGCGGGACTCTGATGTGCGCCAGGCGGAGATGGGCTTTTTAAGAGAGGCAAGAAACCGCAGAGATTGATTTACAGTGTTTACTGCAGATCAGACAAAAGCGTTCTCTGTGCGCTCGTGCTGGGACAAAATAGGATGAATATTTGATGTGGCCACAGACTCGGGAAATCAATAAAGGCTTTGTGGTTTTGTCTCACTTCTGACGCAGGATATTAAACTGCATTAAAAGTGGTGAGAAATTACACTGTTAAGCAGAGGAAATCAAAGACTACAGTGCATCTTCACAAGGTGTTCCGAGTGGATGTTTGCATGTTGCTAAGGTCTTCTGAGTGGTTCTTTGTGTGTTTTTTTATGCAGTAATCTGGTTGCTAGCTTGTTCTAAGTTAATATAATGCTGCTATTTAGATGGTAACCACCTCTCAGAACACCTTAGCAAACATATGCCATGTCTTGGCAACCACCCACACTCCAGCATCATGTGGAGTTTTGCAAAGGCAAGCAACACTCACGCTTTCTTCAGAAAATGTAAAGATAGTTCATTCTAAAGCTGTAACTCAGCATTTGCTAGGGTGCAAGTACGATCATTTAGAAAATAAACCTTTCCCGACAAAAGCAGTATGGCTGGAGGAAACAAGTTAACATTTGCTACTTAGGGTTAAAGGGATGTGCTGTTAATTTACTCACCCTCAGGCCATCCAAGATGTAGGTGAAAGTTTTATATTTATACTGGTTCATACTGACATCTCTGCTCTAAGTGTTTGCTGCGTAAAATTATCCGTCGAAAAATTCAACTTCAAATTCAATCTCTGCCAGCAGGAGGCGCTTTTGAAGCAGCAGAATTAGCGGCTTCCCCATTAACGGCTGTAATCAAAAAAGCGTTGTGCTCACAAATGCTGCTTTATCAGGCATTGTACACTGTAAAAAACAATTTGCTGAGTCAACTTAAAATAATTTGTAACCTGGCTGCCTTAAAATTTTAAGTTCAGTCACAACAAATATCCAAGTGACAACTTGGATATTTGAGTTGAATCAACTTAAAATTTTAAGGCAGCTGGGTTACTTACCCATCTGTTAAGTTTAGCAAACACAAATATTTAAGTTGTTACTTAGTAAAACTTAACATTTCAAGTTGACTAAACTTATTTTAGTTGACTGAACTTAAAATGTTAAGACAGCAGGGTAACAAATTATTTTAAGCTGACTCAAATTGTGTTTTTTATTTTTTATTGTAGGAAAGATGGAATTAGGGCTGGGGGATTTTTCAGATTTTATTGATTAATTTGATTGTATTGTTTTGCCACAATTTTTTTTTTTTTTTTTTTTTAAGAAATCAAGGAATCACGATTGATTTTGAATAGAAATACCACCCAACGTTAGTATTAAACATTTTTGACAATATGGCAGTGATAAAAGTAAAGAGAAAAGAACGATCGAACCGCATTAAGTGATCACGTGTAATGCGCTCATATCACTAGGCGCCGTTCACACAGAATGCGCTCATTTTGACAAAGATGCAAGTGGAATAGGAAAAACATGCAAGAAGATGGGAGTGAACTTCTTTTAATTTGAGCGTTTTTGAATGCCGTTTTATGTATTAGACGCTGCAAGAGATACGAGTGCAACGGTCAATGGAAAAACAATGGAAAAGCGGCACAATTGAATAAAAAAAAAAAAAACTACAACTGTATGTCTGATATTTCATGTTTGCATCATGATGATAGGCTAAAAGCTGCTGTTCATTGTTTTTACAGAACATTTCTAGTTAATAATCGTCTACTGGTGTTATATCTTCAGTCATTTTGAATTTGAATTACCTTGGCTTTTGAGATTGTTTTACCTTTTTTATCATATTATTTCTTAACACATAATATGTGACAAGTTTGTACAAGATGTAGCTGTAGTTCATACATCTTTTCTGCAAAGATATTTAACACGTGATTTGTGTAACATTTCATGTTGTTTTTTTCAAGTTCATATGTAGTGCACTTGGAATAGAATTTTCTTTAACTAAAAAGTTAAGGGTTAAATCATGTTTTTGTTAAGTCATATGAAGTTGACTGGTCCTTGGTGATTCATAAAATGTGAGTCAGCGGCTGCATGATTTTGACAATTAAAAAAAGCACATCAAGAAACAAAACTAATACTTGTGGCTTCTGATGATATACTGAGGTCTTATGAAGTGACGCGATCAGTCGGTGCAAGAAACTGAACTTATTTACAGCATTATTGCCTATAATCCAGAGCCTCAGGCAAACAGGGAAAATCTTTTGAAACAGTTCGTTTCAATCAACTGTTTCGGTAATCACCCAATAACTTAACATATACGCAATTATATTATTAAAGCACCCAATAATGATGTGAAACGTGGATGTTTTACATGTCTAAAGCATATGAATTGAATAAACTTGCCTTCATCAGCTCACCTTTTTACATAAACAACAGGATCATAGGATCATAAACGCTGGTATTCTGGGTTAGGTGAGTTTTGATTAACTTGTAGATCTGTGTTGCTTGAGTCGCAAACTCAGACATCTCAGTCTGATTTAATGAACTGATCTATTTCACTAAAAGAAAAAAGATTCAAAAAAATGATTTGTTCAAATCAGACATCACTTCAGACCATTTGTCTGAGGCTCAGGATTACAGGTAATAATGTTCAGTTTCTTGCACAGACTGATCGCTTCACTTCATAAGACCTCAATATATCATCAGGAGCCACACGTATTAATTTTTATATATTAGGTTTCTTGACATGTTTTTTTAATTTTTAATTTTTAATTAATCACCAAAACCATGGTTTCAGCTAAAAATCAGCTAAAAAAAAAACAAAAAAAAGTCACCTGCATCTTAGATGCACTGAGAGTGAGTAAATTAACAGCACATTTACATTTTTGCGTGAAATAAAAAGTTCTGGAATGAAACTCTAGATGGCGCAGTCCGATAAGTGTAACTTAATCTGACATAATGACATCATCACATGGCACAGATGATTGGTTCTCTCCTGTAGCGGTAGCCAATGAGCTTGCTGCTCAACATTCAAATATATGACTAGTGCTTGCTGCAGCAGTTGCAGCAATGTTGCCAAGTCCACGGTTTTCCCGCGGAATTGGACTGCTTCAACACTTTTGCTACAGGTTGTTTTTCTTGTCCACGGGTTAAAGCGACCACAACAACGTAATATCTAGCCCCTGGAATGCTAATTTTACAAGGGAACCCCACCAAAAAACGCGCATTTTACCCCCCCGGAATGCGATTGGGCTAGTTTTGGTCTAGTTTTCAGTTTGTTGTGAAAACCTGGCAACCCTGAGTTGCAGCATGCTTCAGAAACCCTCCACCTTCCCCAGCTCCACCTGTATAGATCTGCTATGTGGTGATTCATGTATGCTATATGGCGGTTATTTCACGTATATGTGCAGCAGCAATATTTCTTACACACTTACGGAAGCATGTTGTGGATGTTTCGGCAGTAGCAAGTCTCAAGTCGGTACTTGCTCTGCCGCAGCAGCAGCAGACCAAACACATTAACATTGTAATGCACATTACCAATCCTTCTGAGAGTTGTCAAGACAAAACTATCCCTTTAAGAATTTAAACAACTCCCAATCCTGTAACAACTGACAAGCATTAATAACTGCTGTGCGTCAAGATTGCCCATGCCAAACAGGATAGAAAAGTGACACATGTGGTATTGAAGCAATCGGCAAGCTTATTGATTTAGCATTGGCTTGACAAAACAGAATGGTGGTGTGCGCGTTTGGGTGCGGCCCTGATAATTGTTCATCGAGAGAACATCTAATGAACTCTTAACAGCTTCCTGTGCCAAGATTCCATCAGCTGCGATCAATGAAACACACCGCCAGCCTCCCGCATCGATCAGCTGCCAATCACTGTCTCCAAGCAACACAAACGAGATGCAGAAAAAAACAAAATGATTATCAATGTTTCCACTCTGCATCACAAGGTTTTATGAACGCTGTAGGAAATAAACAGATAGAAGGCAACAGGAAAATGAGGAAATGTGAATCACAGCAGGAATGATGCACATTTCTTTTTTTTCACTTTATGCTTTGCCTCACTTGTAAAAAAAAACAAAACTTGAAATAGCATCGTTTCCTGGTTATGTTTAAATTTTTTAGATTAAATTTTGATTCCTCCATCTAATGTGAGATCAGAAGTAAAACTACATTGTGCACTTCAAAAAAAAAATATCAATGCATTTTCAAAAGGCCACAGATGCACCTTGAAATTACACAAATGCCTGATAAAACACGCCGCCTTTCTTTTGCATTCGGCTTTTCTCTTTCATTTTGAAACTAATGCAATTGAGCCCGATCTTTGGTGATTACACCGTGCAGCTGTTGGCGTCACTGCATGGCTTTGATAGGCCATAGATGTTTACCCTTTTAGTGTCCTGTTAATTAGACAACAGAGAGCGGATGACACTATTCAGAGTCAAAACCCCCTACTTGAACGATGTTTGAAAAGCAGGACATCACACAGGTGAAGAGATACGCACAATGAGTCTTATATAACACGCCGTGGCATAATTAGTTCTGTCTCTTTGAGCTTTTTTAGTATGAACGCACTCGTGTTTTCTTTCTATTTCAGAGGGAGCTGCGATCGAAGGGCCACGTCGATCGGCTGTGTTCTAAGAAACACCCGTCCCTTGTGGAACACAGTGTCTTTCTCTTTTTCTCGCTCACCTCATACGATTTTCATTCGTACCTGTTTTCTGGACTTGCAGTATTCGCTCGTACACGCCGTCTGAGTTCTCCAGCAGTGTTCGGCTGGTCTGGATCATCTGTGAACACGGGAGAAGGGACACGTAATGAGCATCTGTGCGGTTGCTGTATGAACCGGATGACAGCTCATTTGTAGTGTGTCACAGTGGCCTGTAGCCTGCAGATACTTGTGTACATTCAGAGGTCATAAGAAATGTTACAAATATATATTCCAGTCGCACAGGAAATAAAATAAAACAAAATAAAACAAAATGAAACAAAATAAAATAAATTCTGTCCTACTTTTCCATAAATGGCAAGAAGACATGATCATGTTCATGTTCATGACTTATGAAACATAAATACATTCCAGTCACCAGAAAAATAAAGTGAAAAAAAAAAAAAAACACACACAAAATAAATAGTAATAAAATTACTAGTAATAAAATAAAAAATTAGTATGATTTTCTCCTTTTGCGTAACTGATGAGAAGACATTTCATGTTTATAATTTATGCCTAAATATTGGTCATATAGTAGGAAAAATAAAAAATAAAAATGAAAAATAAAAATAAAATAATAAAATATAGAGAGCAAATAAATAAATAAATAAATAATTATTCTGCACTACTACACCAAAAAAATAAAAGTAAAAATAAATAAATAAACAGTAATAAAATATTAAAATAAATATGGGTCATACAGAAGATGTTTAATTATAGATATTATTAAAAATTGTATCAGGTCATATAAAACATAAATGTATTAAATTACTGAAAAATAAAATAAAAAAAATTGTAATAAAATAATTGTATTATTGCAAATTATATCAGGCATCATATGAAACAAATACATTGTAATCTCACAAAAAATAAATAAAAAATGACATAAAAAAATAAACAGACACCAATAAAATAATGAAATAAAACAAATTTGTATTCTGTACTATAAAATAAAAATAGATACAATAAAAAATAAATAGTAATAAAATAATTGTATTATTGCAAATTATATCAGGCATCATATGAAACATAAATACGTTGCAATCACACAAAAATTGAACAAAATAAAATAAATAGATAGTAATAAATAATAATAATATTTAAAATAAAACTTAAAATAAAATAGTATCCTGTGGTACTTTTGTATGAAAGGCATGAAGATAAGTGTAATTTATAAATTTATGCCTGAATATTTTGACAGAAATAAATACATACATACAATAAAATAAGTTAGTTTAAGAATTTACGCCTGAATATGTACGCCTGTATGGAGTTTTACAGTAAATTATACATTAGCTAGTAGCTGTATAATTTACAGATATTTTATGCCAAATTCTAAACTCTAAAAGTTATACATTTGTTTTATGAAAAATACACACAAAAATGTTTAAAATTTTAATTTATTTATCTATCTTTCCATCTTTCAACCCCAGGGAAAGGGCAACAACTGGTCTGATGTGAAAAAAAAAAGTCTCTTGAATAACATAAGATTATTATCTACAATGCAAAACAGGAAGTACATGGTTGCTGAATCGGTTGTGCAAAGCTTGCCTAATGAAGAAAGTCATAGCAGGACAGAAAGTGGGACAGATTATGTAATAGATCTGCTCTTTTGTTGAATGTGGACCCACACCCTCCTAATGAGGTGAGCAGATTCCTACATTTAATTACGCCAGACGACCATTCAGACACACATGCGAAAACTAATTCAGACAGACATCTCGGCACAGGCCAGCGGCTACAGATTCTGCAGCGCCACAACACCAACCACATCAGAAAACCAGAGTCTAGTTAATAAAAATTATCTTATGAGACTAGAAAAGAAAGAAAAACTAGTTGCATTTATTAAAGGACATTTTATATCCTTTCTTCCTTGCTGAAGTTCACTTATAAGGCTAGTCTGGGTTTCCTACATGTTGTTTTTCACCCTCTCTCTGACCCTTACAAATAAACAGTTTTAATAATGCTAATTAATGTTTTGCTACTGTATATGTAGTATGTCTCTATGTAAATGAGCTCTGTTATGATTTACCAGCAGTTCATCTCCATCTCAAGCCTCTGTTTAAGTTTATTCATGCAGATTATGCATATGCTCGTTCTGACCTTTAGACTTTTGAAATGCTGGCACGTATCATAAAAAACAAAGACCTCCGGGAAGAGTTTATAATTACAAAACATAACAGGGTGGGAAATGTTAAGTCATGCTTTAATTGTTGAAACTTCCTGCATTTAACATGTTGAATCCATTTCGTAACAATGGCTGTTCGGTTGAAATGATGGTTGATCAAATCAAAAAGCATGCTTCATTTAAGAAATGCATAAATATAATGATAAATATTTTATGGTGTAAACATTTTAAGACTTTTATGCTCTCCAAGGATGCATTTCATCAAAAAAAAAATTCAGCAAAAACAGTAAAAATGTGAAATATTATTGCAATTTAAAATAACTGATATCTACTTGAAAATATGTGAAAATGTAAAATTTATTTCTGTGATCAAAGCTGAATTTTCAGCATCATTACTCCAGTCTTCAGTGTCACATGATCCTTCAGAAATCATTCTAATATGCTAATTTGATGCTCCAGAAATATATATATTAAAATACAGGAAAAATATTTTAAAAAAATCTGACATATTATTGCAACTTAAATAAACTATATCTATTTCAAAATATGTGAAAATGTAATTTATTTCTGGGAGGCAATACTGAATTTTCAGCATCATTACTCCAGTCTCCAATGTCACATGATCATTCAGAAATCATTCTAATATGCTGATTTGATGCTCAAGAAATATATATATATATATATATATATATATATATATATATATATATATATATATATATATATATATAGATTTTTTTTTTTTTTTTTTTTTTTTTTAAAGTCTCTTAGGCTCTCCAAGGCTGCATTTATTTGATCAAAAAAACAGGAAAAATAGTAAAAAAAAATCTGAAATATTATTGCAACTTAAATAACTTATATCTATTTGAAAATATGTGAAATTTTAATTTATTTATGGGAGGCAGTACTGAATTTTCAGCATCATTACTCCAGTGTCACGTGATCCTTCAGAAATCATTCTAATATGCCAATTTGATGCTCAAGAAACATTCAAATTTTTTTTTTTTTTATAAAGTCTCTTAGGCTCTCCAAGGCTACATTTATTTGATCAAAAATACAGTAAAAACTGTAAAAACCAGGAATATTATTGCAACTTAAAATAACTGATTTCTATTTGAAAATATTGTAAAATGTAATTTTTTCCAGCATCATTACTCCAGTCTTCAGTGTCACATGATCCTTCAGAAACCATTATTATATGCTGGTTTGCTGCTCAAGAAACATTTCTGATTATTATAAATGTTGAAAACACTTGTGCTGCTTCCTATTTTTGTGAAAACAGTGATCGATTTTTTTCCAGGATTTTTTGATTAATAGAAATAAAAAACATTTAATAAAAAAAAGCATTTATTTAAAATCTTTAACAACATTATAAATGCTTTTACTGTTGCTTTTGAACAATTTAATGCATCCTTGCTGAATAAAAGTATACATTTCTTTCAAATAAATAAATAACTGTTGAACAGTAGTGTGTCAACAAATTCATTCCCTTCAAAGCACTGCTGTTTAAATAATTAATACAAAAATATAAAAAGAGGAATAATTAGACAAATTTAGTTCATTAACATCACTTATCTAACAAAATTGCCTGAACAGTCAACCTGTTAGGCATGCTGATCCATCCCTAAACTATTTAATGTGCCCTTGCCGAATAATTTATTTATTTTTTTCGGTTTTAATTTCTTTAGAAGAAAAGTATTAAATGTACCAGATCTTCTGAGTCTGCTCACCAAGGCTCACCAATAACTGGTTCCTTTTTGGATATCTGTAAAAATGTAATTTATTTCCAAATTTTCAGCATCATTACTCCAGTCTTCAGTGTCACATGATCCTTCAGAAATCATTCTAATATGCTGATTGGCTACTCAAGGAATATTTATTATTAATATTAAGAACAGATGATTAAAAGATGTTATTTTTTTTTATAGCCTTATTTGGAAGTGCAGAAATGGATGTCTAAGTTACCAAAGGATGATTTTCGCAATCTGTTTGTGGTATCATTTCTATGACAGTGAATCAGCAGACCTCTTTGTCTTGAGCAATTACTAGCTCTTGATGTAGAAACAAAGGATTAGCTGAAACTTTAATGTAAAGCACTGCCAACGGCACAGTCTAATTGAATCGTACATCCCTATAGCGGCCAAAAGCATGGCAGGGTCACTTGTCGTGGCCAGATTATCTTTCCACGCCAACAAAAGAGAAGAAACAGCTGCTTTAGTTTCACGCCAGCGTCTTTCTCTGATGGCTCGTGCTCAGAACCCTCTTGCAGACAACTATCACGAGGCTGTGGCAACTTTCCAGGAAGTCGGGTCTGAGCGCACACTTTCTGACGGCCTCGCCACGTGCTGAGGGTCGCCCAAGCCTGACAGACAGGAAAGCTAACAGTATGCAAGTGTCAAAACTATTTCTTCACACCATTCTACTACGAGACCCATGTAGGTTTTGCCTTCATTTGCAACCAAATCAATCACTGAAAGAACCAGATTTTGGCTCACATTCTATACAGAAAACTTAATATTAATAATAAATATTTGGACCACAATTAAGGTCCAATTCTCACTATTAACTAACGTTCTCACTATTAACTATGACATTTGCCTCAGTAAACTCCTAATCTAGCGGTTATTAATAGTTAATAATTAGGTATGAGGTAGGATGAAGGGATCTAAAATATGGTCATGCAGAATAAGGCATTAATATGTGATAATAAACGGCCAAAATTCTAGTAATATGCATGGTAAAAAGCAACTAGTTAATGTGGGAATTGGTCCCTAAAATAAAGTGTCATCTAAAATCTAGTTAGGTGACACTAAAGCTACTTACAGTAGTCACATTACAGTGGAAATCCCATTTGGGGTAACTTAAGGCTGAGTTTGAATGTCATGAATGCATTTTGAATGAATCTACCAATCTATCCTCCAAATCATCCAGAAAACAATTCGGAAAAATTCACTTTGAAATCAAGAACCAACTTAGACAATCCAGTACATTTAACTGAATTTATTTGAATTTAATTTAATTTTATTTAATTTTATTTAATTTTGAAAAAAAAAGTTTAAGGATGACAAGTCAACCAATTTAGTTAGATAAATTATGTCAATTAACAAATTTGTCTAGTTTTTCCATTGTTTTATTGTTATATTTAATATTTTAACAACAGTGCTTTGAGTGAATGAATTTGTGGACACACTACTGTTCAAAGCTTATTTATTTATTTATTTATTTGTAAAATGTTTCCTTTTTTAGCAAGGATGCATTAAATTGTTCAAAAGAAACAGTAAAAACATTTATAATGTTACTAAAGATTTCAAATAAATGCTTTTTCGTGAAATGTTTATATATTATATATATATATTATATATATATATATATATATATATATATATTAATCAAAGAATCCTGGGAAAAAAATTATTTCATAAAAATGTGAAGCAGCACAATAGTATTTAAACATTGATAATAATAATAAATGTTTCTAGAGCAGCAAATCAGCATATTAGAATGATTTCTGAAGGATCATGTGACACTGAAGACTGGGATAATGATGCTGAAAATTCAGCTTTACATCCCAGAAATAAATTAAATTTTTACAGATATCCAAAAATAAACCAGTTATTTTAAATTGCAATAATATTTCACAATATTACTGTTTTTATTGCATTTTTGAACAAATAAATCCACCCTGGTGAGCAGACTCAGAAGAGCAGGTACATTTAACCAGTTCTGTTAGATAAATGATTTTAATAAACTAAATTTGTCTAATTACTCCTCATTTTATATTTTTACATTTAATATTTTAACAGCAGTGCTTTAAAGGGAATTAATTTGTTGACACACTACTGTTCAAAGGTTATTTATTTATTTATTTTAAAGAAATGTATACTTTTATTCAGCAAGGGTGCATTAAATTGTTCAAAAGCAACAGTAAAAGCATGTATAATGTCATTAAAGATTTCAAATAAATGCTTTTTTATTTTTCTTATTAATCAAAGAATCCTGACAAAAATGTATCATTTCATAAAAATATGAAGCAGCACAATTGATTTTAACACTGATAATAATAATATTTTTTTCTTAAACAGCAAATCAGCATATTAGAATGATTTCTGAAGGATCATGTGACACTGAAGACTGGAATAATGATGCTGAAAATTCAGCTTTGCATCCCAGAAACAAATTACATTTTTAAAGATATCCAAAAAGAAACCAGTTATTTTAAATTGCAATAATATTTTATAATATTACTGTTTTTACAGCATTTTTTGAACAAATAAATGCAGCCTTGGTGAGAAGACTCTGATGATCTGGTATGTTTAATACTTTTGTTTCTAAAGAAATTTAAACAGAAAAAAAAAAAAAAAATTCAGCAAGGGCACATTAAAAAGTTTAGGGATGGATCAGCATGCCTAACAGGTTGACTATTCAACTAATTTAGTTAGATAAATTATGTTAATGTACTAAATTTGTCTAATTTTTCCTCTTTTATATTTTTATATTTAATATTTTAACAGCAGTGCTTTGAAGGGAATGAATTTGTCAACACACTACTGTTCAAAGGTTATTTATTTATTTGAAAGAAATGAATACTTTTATTCAGCAAAGGTACATTCAATTGTTCAAAAGCAAGAGTAAACACATTTATAATGTTACTAAATATTCCAAAAAAAAAAAAAAAAAAAATCTATTAATCAAACAACCCTGGGAACAAATGTATAATAATTTTCACACAAATGTGAAGCAGAACAAGTGATTTCAATATTGATAATAATTATAAATGTTTCTTGAGCAGCAAATCAGCATATTAGAATGATTTCTGAAGGATCATGTGACACTGAAGACTGGAATAATGATGCTGAAAATTCAGCTTTGCGCTACAGAAATAAATAACATTTTTAAAGATATCCAAATAGAAACCAGTTATTTTAAATTGCAAAAATATTTCACAACATTACAGTTTTTACTGTATTTTTTATGAAATAAATGCAGCCTTGGTGAGCATCAGATACGTCTTTCAAAAACATCTTTAAAAATCTAACTTCAGAATGGAATTGTATTTCAGAGAAGTATGCACTATAGACTGGAAACCCATTTAAAATCCCCTGATATTTCCTGGCTTTCCATCCCTAGATCTTTGTCACAGCTACAACCAAAAAGCTGTGGTGTGGCCTAGTGATTAGAGACGCAGACCGCGGCCTCATGCACACACAGCTGCAGCAGCTGTCTCATCACTGACATGCCCACTGTCATTACATTACTAATGGCTGGAGAAATTGCAGCCCTGGTGGCAGACAAACCACTATAGGGGGTATTTATAGAGCGGGGGACCGGGAGGCGGACAACAGCAACCCCTTGTTCAACTGGTGCTGCGTTTCCTCAAGGATGTGCAAATCGCACAGCTCATTCATACATGTGTGTCATCAGACAACAAACACTTTGCTCTTTAGATTTCAGCAACAGCATCAGCCAAAAAATATGTTTAGCTGTGATTATTTTCATAAATGTGTTTGATGCTGTTGCAGACTTTTTATAAAACCAATGCAATAATAAATAAGCCAATTTTTGCCATGCTTATATGAGGTATTTGGTCTCGTATGGATCTGCTGTGTTGCTCTGCTTCGCCATTCTTTCTGAAATGAGAGCTTTGAGACTTGAATTCTGTTCCTGCTCATCAAACCGCAAAACACGGCTATTCTCTGGGCAGTTTTGCCAAGAGTTTGAATTAGCGATGGTGGATTATTCAAACATAAGCAAAAACAAAAACTGTTGCGACTCATTATCATGACCTGTGGATACAGACCTGGGTTGTTCGTGGCTGCATCATTGCAACTCATCAAATCTGAGTCAACATGCATCCAAAACGACTTTACTTCACTTCAGGCTAGATAAAATCGTGCAAACTAAATGTGTGCCTGCAGAATTTCTCAGAAAGCTCAAGAGATTTCTGGACATGGACTTGTTTGTTTATTAAAAAAAGAAGTCTACTTTCAGAACAAAAATTGACAGATAATGTATTCACCCCTTGTCATCCAAGATGTTCATGTCTTTCTTTCTTCAGTCGTTTTTTGACATGTTTTTTGAGGAAAACTGCTATGATGCCCCGATTTTGAACTTCCAAAAATACAGTTTACATATAGTCAAATGCTTGTCTGGTCTTACTCTGCCTGAACTGTTTTTTTCCGGTTCATGACAGTTAGGGTATGTCGAAAAACTCCCATCTCATGTTCTCCCTCAACTTCAAAATCATCCTATATCGCTGTTTTTCCTTTTTTGTTAAAGGTGTTTGATCTTCTTTGCATGTTCACTTTGCAAAGACTGTGTCGGTGCTTCTGCAGCGATGTAGGATGATTTTGAAATGATTTTTGAAGTTGAGGGAGAAAATACGATTGGAGTTTTTTTGACATACCCTAACTGTCTTGAGCCAGAATACACAAAGTTCAGGCAGAGCAAGACAAGATGAGCATTTGAGATTAAAAAGTATATAAATTATATTATTTTTATGTAAATAAACGATCGTTTCGCTAGATAAGACCCTTCTTCATCGGCTGGGATTGTTTACAACTGCATTTTGGAAGTTCAAACTCGGGGCACCATATCAGTCCATTATATGGAGAAATATCCTGAAATGTTTAACTCAAAAAAACAATTTCTTTACGGCTGAAGAAAAAAAAGACATGAACATCTTGTATGACAAGGGGGTGAGTACATTATATGTAAATCGTTGTTCTGGAAGTGGACTTCTCCATTAAATACTTATGTTAAATTGAGCTACCAATGTATTTACCAGCCATCTTCCAAACTAATTTCCCCTCAAAATTTCGCTTAAAATTCCCTTATGTTACTTAGTATTTTTGTCTTGTTTTCCCAGTATAAATATCTACACATTCTTAAATCAAGACTGAGAACCAATCTGAATAATTAAATAATTAAAAAAAAATTTCCCCCAAAAGTTTTTCCCCCATTTTCTTAACCTATTGGCAGATTTAGTTTTAAGCAAAAACTTAAATTTCACATTTTAAAAACTTAATTTTGAGAGATATTAGACTACTGAAACTTTTAAGTCATTTTGCTTCTAATGTAAATTTGAAAATCTGAAATTAATTATTTTGTTAGAAATTAAGACATAAGCCATAAATATAAATACTGTAAAAAAAAAAATGTTTTTCTTACATACTTGATTTTTTTCTACTTTATTTATTTTTCTAAAAATCTAAAAATTCTTTACATTTTTATTTAGAAGTATTAGTAGCAATAATAATAATAATAATAAAAAGAATATTAACGATAATAATAATTATTATTGTTATTATTATTATTTTCATGGTTTTAATTTTAATACTGTTTTGTTTTTCCTCAAATTTGAATTTTAGTGATTTTTAAATAATTTTCAGTAGTTTTCCTATTACTATTATTATTATTATTATTATTATTATTATTATTATACATTTTCACAGCTTTAATTTTAATAATGTTTTTTCTTTTCTCAAATTTGAATTTTAGTACATTTTTTTGAATTTTTACTAGTTTTCCTATTATTATTAATATTTTTATTAATAATAATAGTAGTAGTAGCAATAATAATAATAATAATAATAATATTTTATAGTCATATTGATATATAAATCACAGAATTCTGGCCAAATTGTGCTGTAACCAAAATAAGCACAACACACCTGGATGCTTTATTGATTTATTAATTTTAATGCATCTCAATTGCATTGAAATTTATATAATAAAAGTCACATTTGGATTTATGTTCTTGTCTGTTCTGAAGTAAATGTATCTAAATGTAAACATATAAGAATGAATAGATTTTTTTTTTTTTTTTTTTTTTTTTTTTTACTGGAAAACAAGACAAAAATAGAATATGTATGTGTGTGTGTGTGTGTGTGTGTGTGTGTGTGTGTGTGTGTGTGTGTGTGTGTGTATATATATATATATATATATATATATATATATATATATATATATAAATTTTTTATTTTTTTTTTAAGAATATTTTAGCTTCAGGATGTGTAAAATCATGCAAAATGTGTGCCTACAGAAATGCTCAGAAAGCTCAATCAATTTCTGTACTTGAACGAACGTGTTTGGTTATTAAACATTTTGCCTGATTGTATTATGTTATCAGCTACTAATTCATTTACCAAGTCATTTGAATCTTATTTCCATCAAAATCCACAAATTCACTTACAGAATACTTCTGTACAAATGTCTAAAAATTCTTAAATTAATATACATTTGCTTGAGAAGCAAAATGACTTAATACATTTTTCAAGATTTAAAAAAAGATTTAAAACAGGTGCTTAGGCTTAAAACAACAAATCTGCCGACGGAGTTTGAAAAATAATCTTATGAAATGTACTCACCATCTCATAAGCGGTGACCACTTTCTTCAGGACCTCAGGCAGCAGGCCCTGGGCCTCCACAGTGGGGTACTGATCTTTGAGGTTAAACAGCAAAACCGGGCTGCTGTCCGGCCCGATGAGACGTGGGGAGAGCGCTAGTATACACTGCTTCAGGTTGGCCACCGCTGACAGACCGCAAAGCTCTTTAAATGGCACAATGGCATTCTGTGAAAGACATGTAGGTCAAAGAGTGAGCATGTACATAAATGTTTTGTAGCACAGAACACATTGTCTTTGTTTATGATAATATCTACCACCAAATGTAGGGCGTGTAGGACGATTAATCAACATGAAAGTGAAATTGTGATACGGCTTCGATTTAATTAAAATATGCGCTACGTTCTTTTACACGCGAGCTGCTCGTTATCTGACGGTCTTTGCAGTGACCCAGAGCAGCTCGATTCACATTAAATGCAGCTTAAAAACGACCTCCACTTCTGCACCTGCTCTGGCTTTGGGTCACTTTGCATTTTAGGAACGCAACATGACCTAGCATCTTCCTGTACTTGAAATGAGAAGCGCTTATCAACAAAACTGAAACCCTGTGGTCTTCTGTGAAAAGTTAAAAGTTTTAACATTTGAAAAATAAATATTAATATTGTAATTTTGCAGTTGTAAATTAAATAAAAGTATTATATTATTTTTCGTACATACTCGATTTTATTTTAAAGTGAAATATTACAAAAGCAATGTCTTATTTTATTTGATGTAATAAGCTTTATTCAGTAATAACAATAATAATAATTTTTTAACAGATTTTTATACATACTAAGTTAATGTATTTTCCCTCAAATTAAATGTTTTAAACATTTTTATGATTTTCCCATTATTATTATTATTATTATTATTATTATTATTAATAATAATAATAATAATAATAATAAAAATGTATTGCTTACATGCTCAATTTTATTTTACAGTAAGATAATACAAAGGTAAAATTATTATACAAAAATAATTTGTATTTTTATTAATTAGCAGTGGTAGTTGCAATTTTAATAATTTTAATATTAATATTGCATTGTTTTTCTTACATTTGCCCACAACTGAATTTACTGAATTTTAACATTAAACATTAAAAATTTAATGTTATTTTTTTCTATTATTATTATTATTATTATTATTATTATTATTATTATTATTATTAATATTATTAAATGAACACAACCATGAATATTAAAAGAAACCCATGTCATTACACAATTAATTTTATTTTACAGTGGAATAATACAAAAGTTTTTTTTTTATTTTCTTTATTTTTCCTATTATTATTATTATTATTATTATTATTAAATTAAGACAACCATAAAAAATAAATATTGTAATTTAATTCTTACCTATTCCATTTTATTTTACAGTGAAATAATGCAAAGGTATTTTTTTATTTTTTTATTTTATTTAATAAGTTTTATACTTTTATTCAGCAGTAGTAGTACTATTCAGTAGTAGTAAAATAATACTTATTTTAATAATTTTAATATTAATAAATGTATTGTTTTTCTCACATTTGCCCACATTTGATTTTTTTTTTAAGTTATTATACTTTTTTTTATTTTTCCTATTATTATTGTTATTTATAAGCACAATAAACCTTGGGGGGGGGTTAAGCATTTTAAAATCAAAACTGAATATTTTAATCAGAAGTCACAATTCGCTTTTTTCCCCAAATCATGCAGCCCTAACCAAATATATATTTTTTAAAAATGTTAAAAACTGCAATAGTGGCTGGCCACTATTGTGGTCGAAATGGAATACTAACATACTGCATGCTGTGCATATAATTTACTAAAATTCAATTATAATTTTTTTAGTTTTCAAACACTACAGTGATTCATTAAAGTGACATGAGCTCATCAGGTTGCACATTTAATTCAGCAAATGCTAACTATAGCTATAATCTCAAAAATACATACAATATTTAAGAAAAAGAATTAAGGCTGATCATATAATTTACAGTACACTGCAAAACTTGAGCGCACTGCATTATGAGACACTGTATGCAATATATTATATATATATATGTATGTATGCACGTACATATGAACGCAGCCGAAAAAGCATGAGCATTATAGTAGCAAGCTATTCTGAACACAACCGGTGACCTAATTGTGGCAGATGACGAGAAAACGAAAACCAAGCCAGGGGTAACAACGTGCAGACTTCCCCATAGTGAACGTCCACGAACAAGAAATGCAACAGGAAGTGGTTTTTGTAAGTGTGTCTTTTACAAAAGCACTGTTCTGAACGTGGGAGGAAGACGTCATTTTTCTTGCGAGGGCTCGTCTAGTGAGTTTAAAACACAGTGTTTAACAGAGACGCATTTACCCACTACAATGACTGAACGCAGCAGAAGCGTCACGGAGCCTGGAATTGTTTCCACAGGAAGAATGCAATGTAAACAGGACTATTATAAAATTCCCGTAATGTACAGTGTGTTATGAATGCTGAAATAAAGAAAACAGCAACGCAGGAGCATGCACACTGCTCCGTTCTCTGATTTAAAGCCTTTAAATGTAAAATAACTGAGGCATTAGGGATGTACGAAATCATTTCATTTTCCCACAAAGCATTAATAAGCATTAATTAAGCTGCACTGAAAGATTCCTTTGATTATCACTGATCCTGAAGTATGAGTCAAGGTCGTGTACAAGATTGCTATGTTCATAAGGCAACCGCCCAAAAACCAATGAACAAACAACAAATTGAAACACCATCTGCGGTATAATCTTAAGAAGAAGAGAAACTGTTTCCTGACTTCAAAATCTTCTTAGTGCTTTCTTGTTAAAGTAGTGCCAACCCCTTTTTATCCATGAGACGGTCTAATCTCTTCTTAAGGGGATAACCGACACATGCCTCAGGACGTACTAACCCTGCGTTACGTAACATTTTCCACATCAAATATTAAATGGAATTTGGCTGATCTCCTACCTGTAGCCTATATATGAGTATATTTTCAGTTTCCGTGGCTAAAAAAGGGTCTGCGTAAAAACTTCCAAGGTGTTTTTTGTGCCAGTTCAACAAGTTGTGCAACTTCGAGGAATTGCAGCTGATTAAAATCAGCACTTTTTGCTTATCAGTGCCAAAAAGAGATTTCAGATCAAATGCTCCTGGCCTTGTGAAGAGAAGCATCCTGTAAGCTGCGCTTCCTTCTCAGGGTCGACTTTCTGAAGTTTCATTTAAGAAACTTTCTCACGCTACGAAAAGAAGACGCTTGCCACACTGAAGTACAGTTGGAGAGGCTTGGCAGGCTTCAAACTAAACATTTGTAGAGTCATGACATTTTGTATAACTTTGCAGATACTGAATGGGGGAATCTTACAAAACCTGTCCAGGTCGTATGTCATCTAAAAATCACCTAAAAATAGGACATTATATTTTCTATGGAAACCCATTTCCACCACTGCAGTTCTGCCTTTTTTTCTCAAAATTGTGAGATATAAACTTGCAGATGCGAGTTATTAAGTCAGAATGCAAAGATATAAATTTGCAGTTCTGATAAATGAAGTCAGAATTGCAAGATATAAACTCGCAATTGTGAGTTATAAAGCTAAAATTGTTAGATATAAATTTGGAACTGCAAGAAAAAATTCAGAATTGCAAGATAAAAATTCACAATTCTGACTTTTTTTCTCGCAATTGCAAGTTTACATCTCGCGATTCTGAATTTTTTCTGAACTCGCAATCGTTATAAAGCCAGAACTGCGAGTTTTTATTGCGAGATAAGTTTTTTATAAAATTGCAAATTGTGAGTTATAAAGGCAGAATTGCAAGATATAAACTCACAATTGCGAGTTATAAAGCCAAAATTGTGAGATATAAACCTGAAATTGCAAAAAAAAAAAAGTCAGAATTGGAGATAAAAACTTGCAATTCCAACTTTTTTTTGTTGCAAATGCATGTTTGTATCTCACAATTCTATTTTTTTTTCTTGCAATTCCAGGTTTATATCTCACAATTTTTTCCCCTCAGAATTGAGATAAAAACTCACATTTGAAAAGTCAAAAAATGAAAAAAAAAAAATTAAATATTCTTAGAATTGTGAGAATTGTTCTCGCAATTAAGTGTTATAAAGGCAAAATTGTGAGATAGTTCGTATCTCACAATTCTGACTTTCTTGCAATTCCGAGTTTATTTCTCGCAATTCTTTTTTTTCCCCTCAGAATTGTCAGTTATAAATTCAGAATTGCGAGATATAAACTCACAATTGAGTTATAAAGTCAAAATACGGAGATATAAACTCAGAATTGCAAGAAAAAAGTCAGAAGTTCGCAATTCAGACTTTTTTTTTGCAATTCCAAGTTTATATCTTGCAATGTTTTTTCCTCAGAATGGTGAGTTATCCAATTCTGAGGGGGAAAAAACTGATGTTTTCAGAATTGAGAGTTTAATTATTGCGAGTTCTCGCAATTGCACATTATGAAGAGGTATAATCTCAAATTGTGAGAAAAAAAACTCACTTCCGAGATTCTAGCTCATAATCCTGAGAAAAGAAGTCATAATTGCGAGATATAAACTCGCAATTCTCAGAAAGTCAGAATTGTACATTTACATATTTTAAAAAGCTGAATTCTGAGTTTTTTCCCGCAACCAGAGTTTATATCACGCAATACTGACTTTATAACTCTACAACTGCAACTCTATAAATCACAAAATTCTGAGAAGAACTGCAAGTTTGTATCTCACAAATCTGATTTCATTTCTCGGAATTGCGTGTTTATATCTCGCAATTATGACTTTATAACTTGCATTTACAATTCTGAGATAAAAAGTCAGAATTGTACAATTCTGAGATAAAAAGTCACAATTACCTTTTTTTTTTTTTTTTTAATTCAGTGGTGGAAATGGCTTCTATTTAAGACTGCTCATGAATATAATGCAAAAGCTTTTTTTTTATCGTTTATCTGTTTATTACACCAAGGAATGTTTTTTTAATAAAATAATTTATTTTTAATTAAAGAATATATATAATGTATTTAAAATTGTTGTTTTTTTTTGTTTTTTTTGCAATGATGGTATGCTGCTTAAAATTAAATATCAAGTATCAACTAGAAATGATTTTGCAATATTCATCTTCATTTTGCATTCACACAGAGCTGTTATGCCATTCATGTGAGAACAAGTCACGACTTTGTTTCTCAATGAGGCAAGTGTTATCTCACCTGCATGTTCTCTCGGAGATCAGTGGCCTCCCGAAGTGGCTGCGCAGCAGTTTTAAAGACTTCATCTACAGCCTTGATGAGCAGTATCCTCATAGTGGCGTATTCCCGACCCTTTTTACCCTTGCGGACCGAAAGCCCCCTTTTGTGAGGTTTACCCCCACCGCGCCGGTTAGTAATGGCCACATGGACGAAGAGCCATGCGTGCGGAAGTAGCTCGCCCGTCAGCGACTGGAGGGGAATGTGGCGGAAACCTGGCTGAATGCATTCGAACGGAATCGTGTACTGACCAATAAACTCATCCCCAATGTAGTCGTCATCCAGAACAACAAAGCGCACCATTGCCAATTCCGGAAGGTTGATCTGAAACTCGAAGCTCTCGTCAAAGATGGGGTTGTCACCATTCTGATGGACCGTTTTAGTCCTTTGTTCTGCGCAATCCGCAGGAATGCCGTGAATTTCAACATAAACGTAGGGATCCACCACGTCGCCTTTGGCGCCCGAGCCCTTGGGTTTAGGGAAATTCTGTCCGCTAATGATCTTTATGTGAAGGAGCTGTGGAGACACTCCCGGGACTGAGTCTTTAGTATTGGCACTGAAATAAGACACCTGCTCCCTCATGATCGCCGGGCGTAGGACGTATCCACAGTTCCCGTTTTGCCTAAACCAGCCAATGTTGAGGTCCATCATGAGACCTGGCGTTTGATAGTTCATTGCTACTATTTGACAGCCACACTTCCAAAAGTCCTGCGGGTTCATGTTGCTGGAATCGATTCGCATTGGACTCGGGTAAACCCTAGCTAGAAACTTCTTGTTGTAGTTAACAAACTCGCCAGGTTGATCAGTGGCACACCGACTGGCGAAGACCTCATTGAAGGAGCAGAGCTCCCAGTGCTTCTGGTTCTGGAAAGCCGCCTGGAAATCCTTAAACCGAACAGACTTGCACAAGGTTACCAAGTCCGACAGATCCTTGGAAAGCTGGAACTTTTTGGCTTGAACAACGGTCTGCTGTTCACCACCTTCGTTGTTCATCTTTTGAGACATTTCCGCACCCTCGTCCTCATCCGTCACCTCGCCTTCGGAGCCGGTACAGTTGCTCGCTAGTTTCTTTCCTTTCAGAAGAATCTTTCCCTTTAGGTCAGAAGGGGACGGAAGGTAGTTGTCCTCAAGGTTGGGTGGATCTGAGTGGATTTTGTCTCCGAGTATTTTCTTCAGATGCTGAAACATGACCTTCTGTTGCTTCAAGGAGCAGTGGTTCTCCACGCACAAGATCACAGGGAATTCCGAGGCTACGAATGCGTACTTGTTGATGATGTCAATGACACTGCGGAAGACAATATGCGAGGTCATCGTATGGCCCGTGTAAATGACCGGTTCGTTATCGGGCCCATCCCACACATCAAGTTCCACGCTCCTGCACCCCATCTTCAGGGCGCGGATGTAGCCCGTAATGTCCGACGGACCCCTGAACTGGTCCTCAATCAGGTAGGTATTGTGGGAAGAGTTTATGTAATAGTGAGAAAGGGGTTGGTTCATGTCTTGGCATACTGTTTTTTGTTCAGGATCAAAGATGTGGCAGTCTGGTGACATGAGGTAATTGGTAAACCCATCCAGGGAGAGCCATCCCTTGAGTTGCCCCTCCTTCGAGGGTTCATACTTCTGGATAATTTCCACGCTGATGTCTTCGCTCACCTTGGCCATGCCCTGCTCTGCCTCCAAAAAGATCATCAAGTCCTTGGTGTCAAGAAACTCCTTGTTGCTTGAGAACTGGACCAGCAAAAAATAGATTTCTGGTCTTGTGCAAAGGTCGTGAAAGACTTCGATGAACTCCTCCTTGGTGACGTCGGAACCGATTTTATCTTTCGCTTTGTGCAACTCTTTGAACTTAAGCTCTATCTTGACATTTTTCAGGCCGGGGCTTAATTTCTTGATCAGCTGTACGGCCGAACAAAGACTAATGCATTTTCCGCCAATGACGTCCGCTTCATCGAAGAGGTCGCCCAGCCAGGATGCACGCATGTTGTCCTGACTGCTCTGTATCATGTTAAGAGTGTGTTTTCCATACGATATCAAGTACCTGAGTCCAGTCACCCATATATTTGCTACATCGGCTGAATTTGCGACTAAATCTAGCGATTCATAGTTCTCCCCGTAGATTACAGAGAACGCACAATCCTCGGAAATCTGATCCGAAATTCCATTGGTCCTGAAGGTGTCCGTGTTTTTACCAGTTCGCACCTCTTTAATTGATTTTACGTCAATCTTGGCCTTGTCCGACTCTTTTTTGGACGGCTCCCACCTCAAAGATTGCATGTCGGCATCTAGGAGGAAATATCGATGGTAGACTCTGGAGTTGGAGCGTACTTTCCTCAATTCAGACCCATCCACCATTGAATTAATGCAGTCGCTTGCGCTGCTGATCTTTTTCTCTGTTGGCATGCTACTGAACGACACCGTCTTCTTCCTTTCCTTGCACCGCCTGGAACCATCCTGGAAAATAAAGCAATTTATCATCAGTATTGAACTGCTTGACAACGACAGTATATGATGAACACGTTTACAGAGAGGCATACACTTTTGACTTTCCACAGCATTTTTCAACCAAACTTTCAGAAAACAAGCTAAGTTATAGAAAACAATTATGATTATTTATTTTTTAATACTAATTTCATGTGCCTACTTAACTAAGCGTTTATTAAATATTTTGATAAACATTCTTTTACTAACCTGAATTGCACATTAGACATCTGTGAGGTTTATAACTTGTTTCTATAAATATTTGCATGAATATAAATTTACATGAAATGTTCATAATGCACATAATTTGCATATTTAAGATCAGTAATGTGCGTTACGGGAATTTCTTGTTGACTTATAATCTGCTGAATTTGCATATTTAAATATGTTCAAGGAGTAACTTATCCTGTTGTATCATCTTCGCTGGTGTGTGCTGTAATCACTGCTGGTGTTGTGACTGAAAAAGAGCATAGTGTCCTTTACGTTTATACTACCCTGAGCCTAGAGGCAGGAAAATATTGAGCTAAACCACACTTAATTAAGAAAATAATTACAACCGTTTCATCATGAGAGAGTAGTTAAGCCTTCACTGGCCTAAGAAAAATGTAATATAAATTTAAATCTTCTTGGCATTATTTCTATCGCATTGTTTTTTGCCTGATTATTAAAGAAACAAAGTGCATTAAGATATACAGTGAAAACTGCACACAGTTTTTAAATTGCATTCTATACTTCCAAGTTCTTTTAGACAACATGCAAACATATCACTTTATTATAGGGGTTGACCAATTATCAGCCTGGTGGATTATCGCAGCCAATATTAAGCATTTTTATGGTTATTGGTATCAGTAGTTTTCAAAACCTATAAAAATAAATAAAATAAAATAAAATAAAATAAAACCATTTAAAGAAAGTGTCATGTTTTTTGTTTTTTTTTGACATAATTATTATTATTATTTTTTTTTTTTACACCAGACATATATATCGGTTCAAAATATCGGTTATCGGTCTACTTGATCTGTTCTTTCAGACTTTATAAACTCATAATATGGCTGACAAAGACAACACGCAAACATATCACTTTATTATAGTGGCTGACCGATAATCAGCCTGGTGGATTATCACAGCAGATATTAAGCATTTTTATGGTTATCGGTAATCTGTAATTTTCAAAACGTAAAGAATATTTTTAAAAAAGAAAAATAATTTAAAACTATTTAAAATAAGCTTTTTGTCAGAGACTTTGTTATTCTTAATTTTGACATTAATTTTACATTATTTTTACAGCAGACATATATATTGGTTCAAATATCGGTTAACGTTCTACTTAATCTGTAATAATCGGTATTGGCATTGGCCCTGAAAAACACATATGGGTCGACCCCAACTTTATAATATGCATATATCTGTATTTAGTGGAAACCATTTATTTATACAGTGGATTATTCCATTTAAAAAAAAATATTTTGAATTCATCCGTTTCCAAAAGAATCCGCAGTATGCAAACCTGTAAACCAAAACCTGCACACTTAAAGTAGTGGCTTGTGTTATATAAAGTACTGAATTCATAGGATTATCCATAAATAGGCATTCACGCATCACATGGTTATTTAAATCCCACTCAACTTCTGTACAGTGACTTATTTCCAGTTGATCAATGAGGAAAAATTAAGGTTTTATCTATTGGAAATTGACTGGGTCATGAAAATTGGACATTGATTGCATACATCAAAGAAGTAAGATTAGTCAAACATTAATGAATAAAAAACAAAACAATAAAAATACATTAATATAGTTAATGCATAAAATAATACTGATAATATTTTAGTAACATCACCCATCTTTAAGCATGTGTAATGCTCAGAATGTGTCAAATAATTTTTGGTTGAGCAGAAAATGTACAGTTTGCTCCAGGGACTGCGACCCCAAGAGACACAGAGACACGACACTGACAGTATGACTGAGTTTCACATGAGTCTCTTATATAACAGATTGCATCAGCTGTGACAGGCACATGTTTTACATACATTAATTCAATTTAAGTAGAGAACTCTGGGCTGTATCTCCACATAAAATAACAGTATATTAAACTTCTAAGCTTTAACTATCCATAATCTTTTTGTTTACATTATACCAACACATTCTATTCTCCAAATAACCTAACAGTCTTCCCCAGTATACCCAGCACACTACATTTCTTGAACATCGCTGTTCTAGTGGCGCTCTACCTGTTTCTAAACACCAGAACTTCAGTGGGTTTTCACCATAAACAAACACAGGCACTCCCAATGTCCTATGGTAACCCCATGTCCCCTGAGAGGTCAGGCCAAAATCTGGCCTCTATCCATCCGACCATCTCTCAATATGATGGCGCGCAGGCACTGGAGCCGCAGCACTTACTGAGAGTAATGGCCCATGTGAATGTCAATGGCTTTGGTCCACTGGAAATTTATTCTAGCTGGGTCAAAGGAAATGTGCCTTCCTGTTGGAAAGAACTGAGCTTTGGAGGTTAACCCAAATCTGGTTGGAGGGAATAAGCCCATAGTAATCTTAAAACGTCAATGCCGTTACTGAAAAATGAGCTTTCAAAAATCCTTTCCAAATGCAATATTTTGCCAAGAATTATAATCATATTATATATATTATTATTATATTTTTATATATATTATTTTGAAAACCCCATCACTTCAAAAGTGGATTACTGCATTTAATAAGAGTGCAAAGTAATTTTTTTAATATGCATTTCCTTTTTGCATCCTACGATCTAGTCTAATTGACTTCACACTCTCACCACTCGAACTGCCAGAAAACCAGAGTTTACTAATAAGCAGTCAGCCATTTTAGTAAATATTTAGTTGGAAAATCTATGTATATGTAGTTAATTATCCAGCACAAAAGTGTGTTTCTGCTAGACTTGACGGGGTATTGTGTGAGGAGCAGGAGGCCTGGAGAAACAGCGGTCAACTGTTACATAATGCACATTCTTCATGTCTTACAAAAAAACATTGAAAAAAGATTTTTGAGGAATCAGTCGAAATATTATCTTACACTTTAACCGCCCCCGCTCACGCTGAATGAGTGACAGCTCCAGGAAATAACTGACTAGAAAAAAACAATAATTTTTTTGACAGCGACAAAAATAACATGTCAGATATGACACATCGCTGACCACATCTACAACCAATAACAGCCTCTGGCAAGATCAATCGTGAGAAACAGACCACCATCTGAGGCTGGAGTCGCTTCAGGTCTCTTCAAACAGCACTCGGCTCAGAACTAAGAATATCTTATTCACTTTTTATAGTTTTTTTCCACTGTTTGTTGAAATTCACTTTGGCTAGGTCAAATTAAAGACTAAAGAAGGTACACTAACATTCAAAACTTTGGGGCTGGCATGATTTGTAATGTTTTGAAGACTTTTATGCTCATAAATGCTGCATTTATTTGATGAAAAGTACTGTAAAAACAGTAAAATATTTTCATTAAAAAAAAAAACTGCTTTCTTCTTTAATAAATATATCTTAAAATGTAATTTATTCTTGTGACGCAAAGCTGAATTTTCAGCATCATCACTCCCGTCTTAAGTAGCACATGATTTTTCGGAAATCAAACTAATATGCTGATTTCTGATTGTTATCAGCATTCATATTTTTGTGGAAACTTTTTTGGGGGATTTTAATTAAAGTATAAAAAACAGCATTTATTTGATATTAAAATCCTCTGCAACATTATAAATGTCTTCACTGTCACTTTTGATTTTAATGCATGCTTGCTTAATCAAAAAACTTAGTGCCCAGTAAACAACCACTCAAATATATATAATATGTTATATTATTTGAAAAGTTTTACTAGTGGTCAGTTTTATTTAATTTTTTTTTTTTTTGGAGGTTATGATTCTTTCGTGTCTTCATTAAATGTCTGTAACATACTTTGATTGATTGAATTTTGGTTAAAATGTAAAACAACACCCTTTTTACCTGGTCAAAAACAGTTCTGTTCACAGGCAACCCGTTTCGCTGCACGCAGGGCTCTTCAAACTCCTGTGTGCGACTAGGAAAAAATATTTAGGAGCACCATGTGCGACCGACCCGATCAGCATATTTGTGTTTGCTTTGAGGGGAGCTTCAAAGGTTTCTATGTGTTTTTGCAACGTTGAGTAATGCATCACAGACATATCTCACCAATCCTTTCATAAACAAAGTGTAGAGAGAGTATAAATAAGAGATTCACTGTGCTTCGTTGATTATAATGGAACTTTATGAGATTGTGATGAACTAAGATGAGTGACAGCTTTTAATGATTTTCAAGGGAGTTTGTAAATGAGATACTGATTTAGTACAACAGTTAAATAAACAAGAACTTAATATTAAGTGACTTACATTGTCTGACTATAACACTATTGCCTGATTTTGCTCTATTTTGTCCTCAAAAATAGTCTGAAACAGGTCACAACCAAGCCGCATCTCTGTTCAGACACAGCAGTGTTTCGTTTATGAATGAACGTGCGTTTTTAAACGAATCTAGTGAGTCAGTGTTTCAATTTCCCATTAATAAAGACAGCCACTTGCTTTATTCCGGAATGAATCAGCTGTTCGAACGAATCAAATGAATAAATGAATGATTCAGTAATTAAATCAGTGACCTACTGGCAGATTTTGTTTAATTTTTAAAGTATCTTTTCAGTTATTTAAATCATTTAATATTTCTGTATTCAAAATTTTATATTTAATCTCAACATGAATTTACAAATTTGATTGCACTCATGCCACCTCTGAGCCTCATTAAACATATGAAAATGACTGTGTTTTTCTGTGCCACCTCTGTAGTACAATTTAATTTTGTTAATACAGATTTTATTTGATTTGCAACTTATTCTACTTGTTCTTATTCTGTCGTTTTACTCAAGATATATATTTATATTTCTTAGACAATTTGACAAAGTTAAATAAATAAACTTTAACAAAGTTTAAAAAAATGCCATTACATAGGTAAAAACAAAATTCCCCTGCACTGTAAAAAGTTTTCACCAGTTTCAACTTAAAAACTTAAGTTCAGCAGCTCCCTTAAAATTTTAAGTTAAATCATTTCAACTCACTACAATAAAGTGAGTTAACATGACTTGTACTTTTAAGTTGATTTAACTTAAAATTAAGGCAGCTGCTGAACTTAAGTTTTTAAGTTGAAACTGGTGAAAACTTTTTACAGTGTGTAAATCACTTTAAGGAGTCAAATATCACCCTGTAATGGAAAGGCTAATTTTTGACCAGATTTTTTGATTATTGATTAGAAGGTGCTCCTAAAATTTTGACTGTGCTCCTGAATTTTTTAAGTTAGGAGCCTAAAAAGAAAAGCGTAGATTACTGGCATGTCACTTTAAATTATAATGAGCTACTGCTCACTCCGCCCCCTCTCTTCCATTGGGCGCGTCAATCCAAGACACGTGAATATATCCATATATGGCTCTGAGGTGGTTTTATTCAAATAGCTGGCTATCTATATAGAGATTGGCTGCAAATTGAAACAGTGCGCTGGATGACACAGCTTTAGACTCATAGCCCATAACCAGTCCCTCCAGGATTTCGCAAATTTTTTTCGTGAATTTTGCAATCCAAATGTCTGATTTTGTGGTGGTAGTTTCCAAAAATTAGCGCAAAATTTGCGATATTTTTTTAAATTATGATAGCACATTTACCAGATTGTATTATGTTACATTCACAATAGCCTTACATGACACAAAGAACTAACAAAATGTATGACGTTTGTTTATTTTGCTAAGAAACAAACGACAACAGGACAAGTAAGTACAACATAAAGGTAGATAAAAACTATTATTTTTGCTGCTGCTGCTACTGTTGTCTCATGAATTTTAAGAAACTGCAATAGGCTTACAGCGGGGGGGGGGGGATTTATAGGCCTGAAATTAAAATTATTAAGACTATTAGACAGTTACATACCGTTATCAGCACATGTTGAAGTAGATTAGTCTCTGAGATAATATGCGCCGTGAATGCAGCGTTACAAAACTCTGTCAGTTTTTTTTTTTTTTTTTTTTTTTTTTTACTTTTTTCACTTTCTGTATAGTGAATTGTGAAGTTAAAACTGAAGTTAAGACGCTCACCAGCATAACTATTGCACAAAGTTTGATATCCATTGGCTCACCTTCATGGTTTAAAACAGAAATACTTCCAATATTGCGATGTAACCGCAAACCCCCATGCTTATGCATCTTAAATGCATCAGGGGGACGTGAAAGAGGAATCAACTCGGTATGCTGCACTGTCTGAAACACTTCTCTGTGCTTGTACGCACTTCGGGTGTATGCGAGAACAGCGCGTAAGTAACGAATCGAGTTCTGTTTTGTTTCTCAGGGTTCTCACTCTTTCATGAATACCACATTCAAACACTTTCAAGGACTTTTTAAAGCACCAATTATTTTATATCAAGCACCTATCAAATTCACACACCAGCATATGTAGCATCATGAAAGACCTCTTACAGTACTTAACATTTCACTTACACTTAACATTTACATTAAAAATTTCCAGAGTAACAAGGTTTTGAATGTGTAGATTTCATACATTTAGACCATTCTGAGCAGCTGAGTGCTCAAAGGAATTTTGAATTTCTCTCATATTGATGAAAATGTACATTCTTGCATCAACCTTTATTTAGCTGTAATTCTTGCAAAAGGTTTAAATTTGAGAGAATTTCTGAATTTTTGTGCATGTAAACGTAGTTGAGTTTAAGGAATCTACATATGTCTGTGATACATTACTCACCGCTGCAAAAACACGTTGTAAGTACGTTAGAAACCTTTGAAGCTCCCCTCAGCGCAAGCACAAATATGCTGATAGGGTCATTTGCACTGATGCTCTTAAATATTTTTTTAGTTGCACGCAGTAGTTTTCAGTCACAAATGCACTGCTTCTCCATAGGTTCATGCAGGGCTGCGCAATGTGCGCATCAGCTCGCATGCTAAGATTTTTTTCTCGCGCTACCCCATCTCCACCCCAATCATTAACGCCATTTCATTAAGTCTTTGACTGCGCATATAGGAAAATTTTTGAAATAGCACTATTCTACTAAACAAAATTTATTTCAAATTTATTTCAAGGACCTATATTTGTTTTCAAGTACTTTCCAGGCCTTGAATCCATGTGTCTGATATTCAAGTACTTTCAAGAAGCGTGGAAACCCTGGTTTCTTCTTGTTGTGGTTTGAAATAGCTTGAACGCGTAAATTGGCGAATTAATCTGTGAAATCACATCCCGAACGGTGGGGTCTTGACCTGCTCCGACTCCGTATGCATCACGGCTCGACTGCAATCCGTTTAAAGGGGTCATCGGATGCTAAGTTGACTTTTTCATGTTGTTTGAACATTAATGTGTGTTGGCAGTGTATGTACAAATCTACCCTATAATGATAAAAATCCATGCAGTGGTTTTTAATTAATCTGTAAAAATAATATTCCCTTTTTCAAATCGAGCCGTTCTCAGATGCCTGTCGGTGTGCCGTCACACCAACAGAGGCCGCTCCCACAATAGTTGATTGACATGAGCTCTCACCTCAGACCAGCTGTCACAGTCCAGTAACTTTCCATGTTTTGATGCCAGAGCAGGGATGTAAATTAGACAAGAATATCTCCGATTGAGCGATTGAGGTGTTGTGTTACTGGATGTAATGAACATAGTGGTCGTCATTTACTCCTGACATCTGAGCCGCTGAAGATGCAGTAGATTACATTTGTTTGTGAAGGGAATGCGCCTCCTGATCTACATATATCCGTCTATGTTCGCGCGAATCATTCACGATGCAGCTTCACTTACACCAGAAGTGTGTATAAGCGTTTTTTTATGAATCTTTGTAGTCGCCTTTCCTTATAACGTGGTAGTTAGGAAGTTTAGCGGCTAAATGCGGCTAATGTAAACAAGACCGTCCTTCCACAGAGAGAAGAGAGGGGCGGGGCGAGCAGAGCTCATAATGGGATGATTTTTGCAGAGCTGATTGTGACAAGGTAAAAAGGGTGTTGTTTTACAAAACCATTATGAATTTTTAATCAAAGTATATTATAGACTTTTCATTAGGACCCTAAAGAATCATATCAACTTGTGGAAAATGGGCATCCGATGACCCCTTTAAGCCCCAATAGGCTATATGACAGATCAGAGCCAATGCTTCAGGGAAATTGCTTAGCCGGTTCAATGGCAGACTCCAGCAAAAGTTTTGCGTTCACCGCTTCACACAAACCAAACACGTGCGTATATCTGTATTTTGAAAATAATACATTACAGCTTCAGGGTTTATTTCTTTTTTTTTTTTTTTTCTTTTGAGACCTTCACTTTTGCAAGTATTTTGCGGTGAAATGGCAAATTATGCAAGATCACAAAAAAAAATGCGACTTGTTGCTGATTTTGCATTGAATTCAGTGATCGCGAAATCCCGAAAAACTGGAGGGTCTGCATAACGAAATGGCTGTGTTTTCTTTTCAGCTTTTTTGAGCTGGCCAGAAACTAAATGCAAAAAAAAAGCCCTAAAAAAGTCCATCCAATGTCCCCTTTAAAAGTATGACATTTTCTATGTCTGCAGCCTTTGACGCCTTAGTATAGTGACTAGTGAAGGATCCGTGACTGTGTGCGTTCTTGTGCTGCCATCAGCCAATCATGACGTAATTTCTCCTGCGGCTCTAGAGCGGTTAGTCACATGGCATTTGGTTGGCACTGAACTGTTTGACAGCCTTAAAAAAAAAGTCCCTTTTCCAAGCATGACTGAAAGTGAAACCAGTGTAAACAAACAGGACTAATGAAAAAGTTCAGATAGAGAACTTGAAGGAATCTCCCTGACGGTAGTCCTACCTAAACATTCACTGAAAAAGCCGAACCGCATGACTTAATATAATCTGCTTGATCTGGGGAAAAATGCGGAAGGTCCTGTTGGGGAAGAGGTTTGAGACGCGGTGACCTTTAGGTGTGGTCGAACGCAGTAGGGGGAGGTTTCTGTCTTCCAGGCGAGGCGTCCTTCCCGAGGATTTCCTTACGGCGAGTAAGGGACGCCCTCACATCCCCGGGCTAGAAAAACAATGCTGTAAAACCCCCTTCAGCGTCTCAACAGCCGTTTTATGATTTCCGTTAAAAAGTCTATTTCTGGCCAGTTACATAACGAGATCCTTTCAGTCCTGCTGGGATCAGGTCAGCCGTTTCATTGTTTTAATGCACACAATTTGATTACGGTTCACATGAAAGCCAACATTCCTTGTCAAATTATAATAAGAATTCAGTTAAGGGTGCTTAAGAATTCCATGATTTGAATTACATAACATTTAAAATTTTGTGAATTTAATTGTATCATACTAGGCATAACCTTAATATTATTCCTCAAACTTAGAGTTGCTCTTTTGTGATATTGAGCTATTTTGTTTCTGATTGGTCATCCAAAATACACATTTAAGTGTTTATTTTATTAGTTTATCTATTTGCATCTATAGATTTCAATTACAGAACATAGATTTAAAAGCTGTTTTCTCAAAATTAATTTTAGCACTTACATACACCAAACTACAGAGATGTTTGTTGATACATCACTCACCTGATTTGTATATTTTATTACAAAATATGTTTGTTTTTTGTATGTACATTGTCAGTGTTTTCTGATTTATAGAATGATAAAAAAAGAAATCCAAATATATACATATATGTTTTATTTCTAATTTTGTAAATATTATATTAAATAAATTAATCTTTTTTTAACCCATTTTTATCTATTTTAAGCAAGTTCCCAAATAATAATTAATAAAATAATTTAATCTTTTTTTAATTTTTTTTTTTTTCTTTTTTTGTTTTATAATTTTTTATAATTTTATCAATTAAAAAAAATGTACATGTTTTATTTCTAATTTAGTAAATATTATCTAAAATAAATGATAATAAATCTTATAATAAATGAATCAGGTTTTTTTTTACCAATTTATCTATATTTTTTTTAAATAAAGCTCAAATTTTTTTTATGTATTTATTAAATGTTTTATTTAGTCAAATTTAGTAAAAACTATATAAAATAAAGTTAATCTATTGTACCAATTTCTATCAATATTTTTTAGCAAGTTCAAAAGTAAAATAATATTAGTAAAATAAGTAAAATAATATTTACTAATTTAATAAATATTGTATAAAATTAATCTATTTTTACGAATTTATCAACATTTTTATCAAGTTCAAATTATTTTTTTTTCATATTTTCTTATTAATTAAAGTAATATAGTATAGTAATATAGTAAAAACTATATAAACTAAATTAATCTATTTTGTACCAATTTCTATCATTGTTTTATCAAATTCAAAAGTAAATATTATATAAAATAATCTATTTGTTACTAATTTATCAATATTTGTTTTATCAAGTTCAAATTATATTAATTAATTAATTAATTAAATCTATTTTGTACCAATTTCTATCAATAATATTTAGCAAGTTCAGAAGTAATTATTATATAAAATAAATGAATCTATTTTTAACCAATAGTTATCAATATGTTTATTTTTATTTTTTAATATTTATCTGTTTGTAAATGTTTTATTTCTAATTTAGTAAATATTATATAAAATAAACAAGTTGGATTACAGAATATAAAATTGCTATCTAAAGAAATAAATTGCTAAAGATATATTTAAAATATATATTAAGTTTGAATGTTATATATATCATAAAATTTGTACAAAACAATTGTCTTGATGCACTACGATTAATAAAGTGGTGAATGTATGTATGATGCTACAAATTAGTCCAAATATTTACCCTAGTCACCTGTGATTTCTTTCCTTAAAAAAGTACAACTCTTTCATAATATCCTCTTATGAACCATGCAATAAAAATTATATTATGGATTTAAAAGAGCAAACAACAAACAGTTCAGTTACTTAAACAAAAACAACTCTGAGGGAATTGCCCTGTGCGATCATAATTCAATTAAGCGTTTCAAATCAGGTTGCAAATAAATAAATGATTCACAAGCAGCTGCTTGTCGCTCTTTTCGCTGCCAGCTCCTCAGTCGCCCCAAACGCACGCGACTGAAAGTTTTTGCAAGATAAAAGCGCATACATGTTAATTGAGGGATTAAAGAGAACGAGGGACAAAGTCATTAAGATAATCCAACAGAGAGATTTCCAGTGTATTTTTGCCTCAAAATTTCCTCTGCGTTTGTCTGATAAGAGACCATTCGACGTTCCCACCTGATTATAAGTCCCTAATGGATTGAAATCCGTTTTTTCTGGCTTACTGCACCCATTGTGAACTGTACGTCCCTCGCAGATATCCACCGGGGAGACACTATTTATCCGCTAGTCTTCAATATGTCATTTTTTGTGATTACACTGCTGTACAGATTGTAGTGCTTTACTGAGAAAAAGGGTTTACATCTGCTGGATTCTAATACACTCCAAACATTAATCACACTTACATGGCAACATCCGTGAAATATCGCTTTAAAAGCCTCTCCAGCGATGTGGGCTTTGAAATGACCCTGAAAAGTATTTGGACACCTAAGCCACAATTAAACATGCATTAGATAACAACAAGAAAAATAACAAAGCAGCATGAGCAAACAAATGCAGCAAAAACTACTAGCTATCAGAACCAACTTCACTTTTTTGCAACCGTCCACATGCAAAACATGCCATCTTTACTGCTTCTGCTTAATAGTTTTAATAATTAATAATGAATTTAAGAATAAACTATTAGTCAGAACCGCTAAAAAGTAAGCAGATTGTGTACGAAAAAGTACTAAATAAAGGAATAAAGGCAAATGCTACAATACCTTTCAGCAAATGCGCAATTATATCATTTAAAGAAGTCTTTGAATATCTAATAAACATTCATTTTAACAATGTGTTTATTTGTGAAAAATACTATAATATGATTACAAAAATCAAGATGTTGCTATCTAAATAAATCTTTTTTTTATTTTTCAATCAATATTTTCTTAATCAAGTTTATATTATCTTTTTTATATTTATTTATTTTTAAATGTTTTATTTCTACTTAGTTTTATTTCTATTTAGTAAATATTATATAAAATAAATAATTCTATTTTTATAAACATTTTTATCAAGTTCAAAAGTAAATATTATACAAAATAATTGTTTTATCAATATTTTTATCTAGTTCAAATTATTTTTTCATATTTATTTATTTTTAAATGTTTTTTTTTTTTCTAATTTAGTAAATATTATATAAAATAAACAAGTCTGGATTACAGAATGAAAAGTTGCTAAATAACTATACTTTTTATACTTTTTAATCATTTTTTAAAATCAAGTTCAAATTATTTTGTCATATTTATTTTCAAATGATTTATTTCTAATTTCGTAAATTTTATATAAAATAAATTAATCTACATTTACCAATTTTTTATTAATATTTATTAAGTTTAAATTATTTTCATTTTTGTTTTCTTCAAATTTAGTAAATGTTATGTAAAATAAACAAGTTAGGATTACAGAAATAATATATATATATATATATATATATATATATATATATATATATATATATATATATATATATATATATATTACACACATATATACACTACCGTTCAAAAGTTTGGGGTCAGTACATTTTTATTGTTTCTTTTTTTTTTTTTTTTTAAGAAATTAATACTTTTATTCACCAAGGATGTATTAAGTTAATAATTAAAAGTTTATTAAAAGTTAATAATAAATAATTTACATTGTTATAAAATATTTATATTTTGATATATATTTTATATATATTTTAAAATATATATATATATACATAAACACTGTACTTATTAAACTTGTTATTCATGAAAGAATCCTGAAAAAAAAAATTACAGGTTCCAAAAAATATTTGGCAGCACAACTGTTGATATTATCCAACATTGATCATTCTAATAATAAATCCGCATATTAGAATGATTTCTGAAGGATGATAAAAACAGCTGATAAAAATTCAGCTTTTCATCACAGGAATAAATTCTATTTTAAAGTATGTTAAAATAAAAAACATTATTTTATATTGTAAAAACATTTTGCAATATTACTGTTTTTTTTTTATATTTTTAATCAAATAATATATGTTATATAATATATATATCACAAAATATATATATATATATATATATATATATTTTTTTTTTTTTTTTTTTTAATTTACCAAGCTCAAATTGTTTTCATATTTATTTTTAAATTTCTAAATTACATTTTTTTTTTTACAAATTTATCTTTTTTTTCCATCAAGTTCAAAAGTAAATATTACATAAAGTAAATGAATATAAAATAAATAAATCTATATTTACATCACATTTTTCATCATTTCAATCTTAAAACAAGCAAGTTTTTGGGCCAATTTATATACAGGGTGTGCGCATACAAAAATTTGCTGGGTAAATAAGTTCAGACCACTCATTTGTGTACCAAAATGGTTGACCGCTATTAATGCACAATCCAACTCTGTAAGATATCGGCATCAGCAATCACAAAAATCAATATCGGTCATCCAAAAGTTTTTTAAGAATCACTTCTGAGAGGATTTTTCATTGACCTTCACAACAGGGATCTCAAATGAACTACATCTGAGGACAAAAACTTTCCAAAGTTGCGCCCTCTCAGCTAAAAGGATCTTCAGCCGGTCACTACGGGACGCGTCCAGTGAATCATGATCCAGCTTTAACCTCCCACGCACACCACAAAGCAGCAGGGCTCTTCTCGAGACGCTCATAAAACATGTGAAGTGTTCCTCTCAGCTCAATAATGGTGGCACGGATTGCTAATTAAGTCCTGCATTACAGAGTAAAGAATTGACAGGGTGGCTATTGCACTTCAATCACGCCTGTCCCTTTTCGCACACAAGCGCTTTCCCTGTGAAGAAAGCGTCCAATTAAAGCGTTCCCTGATGAATATGAAAATCAAATTCGAACGCACCATGCTGGGCAGCTCTTCTTTATCCTCTAAACCGACGCAGGCTTTTAAAATGTATGTTCTTCACAAGCTGAATAAGAATACACGTCCGTTTAATCAGCATAAAGACACGTTTAGGGGTGAATCTGACAGAGCCTGTCAAGAACGGGTCATTTTCTACACCAAAAAGCAAAAGGGAGTATATATTTATGTATATAAAAAAAAATGCTTTAAAATAAAATAAATATATACACAATAAATATATATAGTATAAATACATTTATACAACATGGTGACATTTATTATAATGCCTTTAATTTAAGATGACTATTCAAAAGTTTGGGGTCAGTGGGTTATTTATTTATTCATTTATTTGTTGAGGAAAGAAATTAATAGTTTTATTCATCGAGGATGCATTAAATTGATCAAAAGGGACAAAACAATTTATAATATTACAAAAGATTTTTATTTCAAATAAATGTTCTTTTGAACTTTATATTTATAAAAGAATCCTTAAAAGTAAATACTATTTAAATAATTTAATATTAATGCAATATTTGTTGTACTGTCACATTTTTACAATTTTTTTTTTAACAAGTATAAAAGTAAATATCGTCGAACATAAATTAATCGATATTTACCATTTTTTAATCAATAATTTCTATCAGGTTCAAATTATTTGTTATATTTATTTATTTATTTATTTTTTTAATTTAGTAAATATTATATAAAATAGACATGTTAGGATTACAGAATCGAGATGTTGCCATCTACATTTTTTTAACAACTTTTACATATATTTTATCAAGTTTAAAAGTAAATATTGTATCAAATAAACTAATCTATATTTTTTATTTATATATATATATATATATATATATATATATATATATATATATATATATATATATATATATATATATATAAATTTATTGTTCAAATATTTTTTTATCTTAATTTATTTATTTTTATTAAATATTATATAAAATAAATACAAGTTAAGATTACAGAATCAAGATGTTGCCATCTAAATAAAAAAAATTACCAATTTTTTAATTGATATATTTTACCAAGTTCAAATTGTTTTCATATTTATTTATTTTTTACTTTTAATTTTATAAACATTATATAAAATAAATAAACTTTTTTTTTTTTTTTTTACATATTTTTATAATTTATGGAGTTCAAAAGTAAATATTATATAAAATAAATGAATCTATATTTTACCAAATTTTTTTGTTTAAGCCAATATACATAAGAAAACATTGGGTTTTTTTTATATAATACAAAAAATATTCTAATAAAGAAATGATTGAGAATAATCAGAAATACAAAAAAAATAAAAATGAAAAATAAATAAAATATTGACTTATGAGAATTTGGAGGGAAATGTACTTAATTGTTATGAAAAAAAAAACACTTTACAATATTTTTAAAAATGTTTTTGAAAAAAAAAATCAGCTTAATATTCTTTGGATAAAATATTATTTTTATTTTCTTGATTTTGAAGTGAAATATGACTTATGACTATGTGAGATTCACCCTATTTTCACAGTCTATGCATTTGCGTACGATCAAAAAATAATAATAATAATAATAATAATAAAATAAAAAACAAAAAACTACTTTCAGAAGCTGTTTAAAACGTATCTGAAAATGTATTTATAGCGCATGTATAAATGTTTCATTTAACCATCACTAGCCGAGGAATGTGGCCGCACTATCTGTGCATTTACAAAAATGTGTCAAATATATAAATAGCAGTTCAAGCTACTGATTTATTCACCTACAGCAAGAGGCATTAGTGCACAGCACTGAATGTGTGACCTCAGTTCACAGCAACACCTAGTTAGGATCTCCTCTCCGGTGATAGATGAGCGTGTAAATGAAGCATTCGGTGAATGCCGAGTCTACCCTGACCGCTATCCGTCTCTGCAATGCCTATTAGGCCTGGTTTCTATCTAATCCATATCAAGTGGCTTACATAAAGAGCGAGACTGAATGACGCCACAACCAATGAATAGACCATGAACAACGTGGCGGACCTAGCACTGAGTTCACTCGTTTAACACACAAGTGTTTAGCACAAAGTGCACATTGACCTTTCTAATGCGCACCACACCTTTTAACGGACACAGCGGCGCTTTCACCAACAAAACGCTGCTAGTGACTGATGGATGGAATGAACAAATTTACTACATGATTAATAAGTTTGGGGTCAGTACGTTTTTTGTTTGTTTGTTTCTAAAAGAAATTCATATTTTTCATTCAGCAAGGATGCATTATACTGATCAAAAGTGACAGCGAAGACATTTAGAATGTTACAAAAGATTCTGCTCTTTTTAAAGTTTCTGTTCATCAAAGAATTCTAAAAAGAAACAATCAGCATATCAGCATATTAGAATGATTTCTGAAAGATCATGTGACGCTGAAGACTGAAGTAATGATGCTGAAAATTCCATTTTACAATATATTTACATAGAAAATGGTTATTTAAATTGTAATAATATTTCATAACATTACCGTTTTGCTTGCATTTTTAACAAACTTGGCACTTTTTTTGTTTGGTGATAGTTGTTCATGAGTCCCTTATTTGTCCTGAACAGTTAAACTGCCTGCTGTTCTTCAGAAAAATCCTTCAGGTCCCACAAACTATTTGGTTTTTCAGCATTTTTCTGTATTTGAACTCTTTCCAACAATGACTGTATGATTTTGAGATCCATCTTTTCACACTGAGGACAACTGAGGGACTCATATGCAATTATGAGAGAAGGTTCAAACACTCACTGATGCTCCAGAAGGAAAAACGATGCATCAAGAGCTGGGGGGGGGGGTGAAAACTTTTGGAATTTTAAGATCATGGTAAATTTAACTTATTTTGTCTTCTGGGGAACATTTGAGCATCTTCTGAAGGGCAGTAGTAAATGAAAAAAAATGTGTTATTTAGGCAAAATAAGAAAAATGTACACATCTTCATTCTGTTCAAAAGTTATCACCCCCTGGCTCGTAATGCATTGTGTTTCCTTCTGGAGCATCGGTGAGTGTTTGAACCTTCTGTTAATAATTGCTGTAATAAAAGTCATTGTTGGAAAAGGTTAAAACACAAAAATGTTGAAAAACCAAAGAATCTGTGGAACCTAAAGGATTTTTCTCAACAACAGCAGGCAGTTCAACTGTTCAGGACAAACAAGGGACTCATGAACAACTATCACTAAACAAAAAAACACAGCTGTGGATCATTCATGAGGTAACAACACAGTATTAAGAATCAAGCGTATGTAAACTTTGAAGAGGGTAATTTTTATAAATTCAACAATTAATTTTCTCTTGAGGGCTATATGTAAATATCTTTTACGTTACATAGCTTATTCGGCTCAGTACTAAACAAAAAATAACATGCATTTTGTACAATCCCTCTTATTTGGGTAAAATAATTCACATTTTGCAGATTCTGCAAGGTGTATGTAAACTTGACTTCAACTATTACACTTTGCAATTATTAAAAAAATGTAATTAATAAACTTTTTGTATTTCTTTTTGAAACTGATCATAGACCCCATTGATCTGCATTTATGCATTTACATTTTTGAGTGAAAAAAGGCATTATTTATGAATAATTTTGTTAATGTTCATTCAAAAACTGAGGTGAATGAGCTCAGATCAGGCCAAACAATCAGTTCCAATAAAAAACGCAAAACCTGTACTAAGTGAAAGAAAACAAGCTGAATCCACTAAAAGTGTAAAAATCCCAAAATGCACAAAAAGAAATAAATTGTCAGTTGTAGTCCAATGGAATTAACATTAACTAGAATTTCTTTCAAAACCATTAAAAGAAACCTTATCAATGCCAATATAATATTCTATATATTTCTATATAAACATACTCTAGGCTCATTTCTAATTCTGAAAATCTAAATGAGTGCCAAAAGTTCAACTTAGGCTGATTTGTTCATGCAACATGCCTCAAAAAATTCCCTGTGATAAATATTGTCATCTGTGGTGTGCTGATGCACGATCGTGACTGATTGCAGCTGCTGATCATCGACCATCTCCATCTTCACAACTCTGTTCTGCTGAACACATGCGAAAAAGGCTGACAGCCAGTGTTTTAAGGGCACAGACTGGTCTGAATCGTCTCTTTGTCACAAGCCTCACGTCAGCCGTTTAAAAAACTGCTGTTTTACTCAAAAGAGAATAATAGCTCTATAGAAACAAAGCATAGATAATGTGTAAAAACAACACTCCTATCAGCACCTGCTATCAGTCAGTAGCATTTTAAATTAAGGACGAGGGTGTTTACCGCTGAAGAGTAAAAATAGCAACTCATTATAGTAACAGGGTTGCCCTCAAATTACTGTCAGGTCATTGTTTTCATTTCAAATTAGAGATTTACACTAATTTCCTCATAACCTCACACTTAACCTTTGCAGTTCAATGTTGTTAAGAGTTTCTAAATCTGAACTTGGCCATGGCCTTAATGCAGTTGACACCCCTCAAAGACCTGAGTGAACACGGCCGTTAATGATGAAACCACATCCTCTGACAGCAATGAAGAAAACATGCTACACCAAACCGCACGTTAGGACATCAACGATACTTCACAAGCTGTTACTAGATCTGCTGTACCTGCAGCATAGAAATGCCCACGACTGGACGTTTTTATTTGCTTATTCGCTTTCTGCTGCTGGTGGAAACTGTCCATAATTTTGTTCAGAATTTCTTTGCTTGTGCATCTGGTAGAAAGCGACTGTGTTCCAGGCTTACAAAAGCTCCTGCGGTGTCCTACATAAACGGTTCTTGAAAGCCACAATGCATCTATAAAAGTAAAATTGCAATTTATACAGAGAGAAAATTGGCATAATGACAGCAATTGCTGTACGTAAACTACCATTGCTATTTAATTAACATGATAGATCTTGTTGGAGATGTGGAAGTTAAAGGAGAAGTCCACTTCCAGAACATCAATTTACAAAGTCGTAAAGAAATTGTGTTTTTTGAGGAAAACATTTCAGGATTTTTCTCCATATAACGGACTGATATGGTGACCCGAATTTGAACTTCCAAAATGCAGTTTAAATGCGGCTTCAAACGATCCCAAATGCGGTTGAAAACGATCCCAGCCGAGGAAGAAGGGTCTTATCTAGTGAAACGATCGGTTATTTTCATTAAAAAAAATACAATTTAAATACTTTTTAATCTCAAACGCTCATCTTGTCTTCCTCTCTCTGAACTCTGTGTATTCTGGCTCAAGACAGTTAGGGTATGTCGAAAAACTGAGACCGTATTTCCTCCCTCAACTTCAAAAATAATTTCAAAATCATCCTACATCGCTGCAGAAGTACCGACCCAGTCTTTGCAAAGTGAACAAGCAAAGAAGATCAAACACCTTTAACAAAAAAGGAAAAACAGTGATATAGGATAATTTTGAAGTTGAGGGAGAAAATACAGTCAGAGTTTTTCAACATACCCTAACTGTCTTGAGCTAGAATACACAGAGTTCAGGAAGAGTAAGACAAGATGAGCTTTTGAGATTAAAATGTATATAAATTTTTGTATTATTTTTATGTAAATAACCGATCGTTTCGCTAGATAAGACCCTTCTTCCTCGGCTGGGATCGTTTACAACCGCATTTGGGATTGTTTGAAGCCGCATTTAAACTGCATTTTGGAAGTTCAAACTCGGGTCACCATATCAGTCCATTATATGGAGAAAAATCCTATAATGTTTTCCTCAAAAATGTATATACATAAGGGTGATTTGATTTTTGATTTTGAAAAAACAATTTTTTTACGACTGAAGAAAGAAAGACATGAACATCTGATGACAAGGGGGTGAGTACATTATCTGTAAATTGTTGCTCTGGAAGTGGACTTCTCCTTTAATGCATGTGCAGTACATTACATGTGCAGAACCAAAAAAACTTGTAAATTTCTGATGATTGGGCAGCGTTTCAACTCATTTTCATTACATTTACATGTCAGTCAGTTTCCAGTATGGAGCTGAAACTGTGTGAAATCGTATGTGAAAACATGCAGCGCTGATTCATTCGCCAGATAACAGCAGTACTGTTTTCCAAGATCATTGCAGGATTAAACAGAAATGCAAAAATAGTAATAATAAGTGTTTTCAAACATATGGAAGCCCATATTATTTGCTGTCTTACTTTCTTGAGATGAAGACATATTTGTCTTGTGATCTTGATACAGCAAAACACATCTAGAAAAAACAACTTGGAGCTTTCATGAGTTATTTTGAACAGAGAAAACCATAAAATAACAATAATGCCATTTTCATTTCAAATAAAAGCCATTGGTTTGAACTTTCTATTAATCAAAGAATCTATTTAAAAAAATCTAAATATAAAATCTAAATAAAATACATTTCCAAAAAAAATTTCAACATTGATAATAATTAGAAATGTTTCTTGAGTAGCAAATCAGCATGTTAGAATGATTTCTGAAGGATCATGTGACACTGAAGACCGGAGTAATGATGCTGAAAATTCAGCTTTGTATCATAGAAATAAATTACAATTTAATATATATTCACATAGAATACAGTTATTTTAAACTGCAATAATATTTCACAATTTTACTGATTTTAGTGTATTTTTTAATCAAATAAAAGGGAGACGAGTATACAAATGAACTGCTCTGAATTAAACGGTTAACAAGAGAGAGAAATACAATACTGTCAGAGGTGCTTATGTGGGCGACACAAGTCGAATCTGGCTTGTGTCATTCATTTCCTGCTTCCTTCTTTTCTCCCTGTCATTTCCCGTCTGTTGTCGAACTATCCCTATCATTAAAATGGCAAAAAGAACAGTGCACGACAGATCTCAGCGAGTTTGAACATAATTGTAGATGAAGTAACACTGAATCATCCTATGCTGATGACACAAATTAATCAGCAGCTTTGCTTAGCCTTTTTTCTCTGGGATGTTTTGAATATTAACAATCATGTCTAGCTGATAAGGATTTTTAATTAGACCACTAAATAAGATGAGAGAGAATCGTCTGATTAATTTAATTAACTGGGCTTGTGTTAAGGTTGGACAATATATATATATTGCAAGTCTCCATGTGGCATTTTACATGCATTCAAATGTTTTGGTAAAAAAAATCAGGTGCATGTACTGAAAATGATTCTCAAGTCTTTCAAATGAGACAGGAAAGCAGGAAATGTCAAGGGTGAACAGAAAGAGAACTTGCAGGAGAATGATACAGTCTATACTTTGTTCTCTTCATCCTGACAGGCTATTGTGAAGGTAAAGATCAGTCAGAGCTTTCCTGGACTCTACAAGACACAAATGTCAATACCTTCACTATCTATCAGCTGGAGGAGTGAGATTCAAAGTTCAGCGCCAACAGTGACAAAAGAGCACAGGCTTCAATACTGTTCTTTAACAGCTATATACAGTATGTCTGTTACTGGGTTATTTACTATAGTCTGCTAAATATCTTTAGGTGAATACAGATGGGCTTTTCCCTAAAACTGAGACATTGCGAGAATCAGAAAAGGATTCAGAAAAGCCACTACATTAACTGAATTAGTTATTGGCGAATCAGTTTGAATCAAACCGAACTGAATCTGTAAGAATTCACTGCCACAGAATCAGCTCAAACGACTCACTGAACTGCAAGTTATTTGACTCAATTCTTGATTCATTTCGAGGCGACTCAAAATTAATCAAACATTAATTAAATCTTGGTTAAAACGAAAATTTGCCCAGTTGGTAAACCTAAAATCATACTGGTTTTCCATGACAAGTTCAAAATACATTTCTGCAATGGCGTTTCAAAGTTTTGAATAAAATGAAACTAAAACAGTGCCTTAGTTTGAAAGGCATTATAAACTAGCTGTTGTCAACAAAAGAGAAGTGCTTTTCTGACTAAATAAAAGCTTGATAGTTTTGGTTTTAAAAATGAAATGCAAGACAGTCAAAAATTTCAGTACTGTAATTTTTACAAAATTGTAAACTTAATATATATATATATATATATATATATATATATATATATATATATATATATATATATATTTTTTTTTTTTTTTTTTTTTTTTTTTTTTTTTTTTTTTTTTCTTCCTTATTTACTTCATGTAAAATAGAGAATTACAGAGAATGCATATAGAATTTTTGGTCAAATAAATAAATAAATTAGATATTTTTTTCTCTTCAAATTGTGAAGCCCTAAATAAATTGCATTTTAATTAAAAAACAAAAAAAATAGAACTGTCACTGTTAAGCAAGTTGTCACACCCCAAACAGGCCTCTCGTTGTAAAAACAATGTAGGAAACACTGAGTCTGCTGATGCTCGTAGAAGGCCGCTCACGCCGCTGTGGTTCACCTGAGATGATCGTTCTAACCACATGGTTTGACTGAGCTGAGAAACATTTGAAAAATCTTTCCACAGGAAACACTGTAGTTGGTACAGGAACTACAAACAACACTTGAGTAAAACAAATTTAGCTTGAGGGAAAGCATTTCCTTTTCGACATCTAAACTCTCTTCTAAACAAGTCATTCGACATTTGTCACATTGTAGCCTTCTGCCAGCTTCAGCACAGGACTTTGACCACAGATGGCACACATACAAACATTAACGAGCCACCAAAACTAAATCAGAGTAAAAGAAGAGGCTGTTTTAAAGCTGCCGAGCGACAGCGGCTGACCGCTTCTGTTCGGCAACCGTATGACCTACATATAAATGTCATCTGTCCGTCTGTTTGGGCAAACTTGTACTGGTTAAAGTCTTTATCTTTAGATGGAACTGACAAAATGGTGCCACAACAGTCAACATGGGGAAGTAGAGCAATATTTCCTGTCACAGCTTTCTACAGTAAACGGTCAAAATTTCCCAATAACGTTCAAAACAAATTCACTAGAGCCCACTGGAAGATTCACTGGAATAATTCATCCCAGACTTCAAATGCACGGCGGTGAATTTGCCTCCCACCAGAGACTGTAAAAGCACACTTAAAGCAGCAGTTGCCTTGAAAAAGACGTGCAACTGCTAAATTAACCATAAAAACCCCCAGTAAACACTTACACTTCACAAATTCACAGACTTACAGCCCTTTCACCTATAATCGTGGCATACACACGAGGGCTCACATGTACTGGCATAAAATGTGACGTGTGAGGCTATTTCAACATTCATTACAGTATTGGCACATACTCCTTTTCTAACTATTGATAACTATTGCAATGCTCTGCTAACAAATTACCTACTAGTTGCTGGTGCATACTCCACTTTTACTAGTAAGCACAAAAGCAATCAGTAGTAGCATTAGAAAAGATATCAGTTGGGTCAGATGCTTTTTGTTTCAGTACCAGTAGCTATTGAGGTTGTTAACAGAAATAATGAGCAGTTTAAACTAAAATTGGATTAGAAGCAAGTGAACAGTTGACCTGTGAACCACAGATACAGCTCTTAGTCATTTAAAACACGCAGATGCTAGTTAGATGAAAGGAATAACTGCAAATGTAAATCTTGACTGATGTACATCATGAAATCACAAGAACACACGATCTGGAGGAAACAGCAATGACATGTTCACTGAAGGCTGTGATTTCAGTGCATCCATAACATAAACCCCCCCAAACCTGTGGATGTAGTCGTCTATCAGGGCGAGGTTTGACACAAAACGAGCCCACAAATGAGTAAAAAACGCCGATGCATTGATCGTTTACCTTAATAATACTGGCCTTCCGTGGTATTCCAGTTTTGCCGTCCAGCACCACAGACGCGTTGGCCGTCTCAAGCCCCTGCTTCTCGGGTGGACACAGTCCACAGTCCCCGTTCGAGACCGACACCTCGCTCGCAGCTCTGCCGTCCGCCTCATCGTCGGGCTGGGCGGTTTTCCCACCGCCACCGCTCGGCGATGAGACCCCGCAGTTCTCGGCGACAAACTCCGCCATGAGCCCCGTGTAACGCACGCAGCCGCCTGTCCCTGGCAGTATTAGCTGTCGGTTCGAGTAGCGAGCGATTGGAGCTCCCCGAGAGACGTGAGAGAGAAATGGAGAGCCATCGCGGGTTTAATTCTCGTCGGCGTTTCTGCTTCGGCTTCGGCTCGGCAGCATCTGTCGGGTTCGATACATTGTATCTGCGCGTACCGCGTTCGAATGTTTCAGTGTTACAATGTTGCAAGTGTCATTGTTGAGGCGCTCACACGGCTCTGACAGATACTGCCATCTGCTGAATTCACTTCACAATGGTAAAATACACTGCTGCTGCTCCGAGACGCCGCGCACAGCAGACACATGATCAGATAAAGCATTACATGGAAGCGCATACATGTCAGAACATAAGCTGCAGGAAACCGGGGCAACTTGTCACATGGAGAAATTCACAGGAAACTCGCTTCTCGTTGACTTAATCTCAATAACTGTTGAGAGTCACAAGTTATTAATACAGTTCAAACTATTTTTTTTCCTCCCTCAAGCATGTTGGTTTTAGAATCCCACTTCAAAACTTTAATTTGTGTGAATTCTGTAATACATTCAGGAAAAAGGCAACTACACTACAGGTCAAAAGTTTTTGAACAGTAAGATTTTTAATGTTTTTTAAAGAAGTCTCTTCTGCTCGCCAAGCCTGCATTTATTTGATCCAAAATACAGCAAAAACAGTAATATTGTGAAATATTTTTACTATTTAAAATAACTGATTTCTATTTGAATATATTTTAAAATGTAATTTATTCCTGTAATCAAAACTGAATTTTCAGCATCATTACTCCAATCTTCAGTGTCACACAATCCTTCAGATATCATTCTAATATGCTGATTTGCAGTTCAAGAAACATTTATTATTATTATTATTATTATTATTATTATTATTATTATTATTACCATCATCATCTTCAATATTATCAATATTTAAAACAGTTAAGTACATTTTTTTCATGATTGTTTGATGATTAGAAAGATCCAAAGATTAGCATTTATCTAAAATAAAATATTCTGAAAGATTTCAATTTCAGATAAATGCTGTTCTTCTGAACTTTTTATTCATCAAAGATACCTGACAAAAAACTACTCATCTGTTTTTAACAACAACAATAACAACAACAACAACAACAACAACAATAATAATGAATGTTTTTTGAGCAGCAAATCACAATATTTGAATGATTTCTTAAGCATCATGTGACTGGAGTAATTATGCTAAAAATTCAGCTTTGATCACAGGAATAAATTACGTTTTAAAATATATTCAAATAGAAAACAGTTATTTTAAATAGTAAAAATACTTCAAAATTGTAGTGTTTCTCCTGTACTTTGGATCAAATAAATGCAGGCTTGGTGAGCAGAAGAGACTTCTTGGAAAAACATTTAAAATCATACTGTTCAAAAACTTTTGACTGGTAGTGCATACTGTATAATGAAAGTGAATTCTCCGGACAAGTGTGTTTTGTCATTGTTTTTGAGCTAGTTGTTTTAAAAGCTATAAATTAAAAGAAAAAAATTACACCGTACATCCCAAAATATTAGTAATATTAGCTGTATGTTTATATATTTATAGTAGTTGATGTACAGCAAGTTAACAAGTATTGCTAACCAGATGCTTTGCTTCTAAGTCATCAAATTAAGCAACAGTAAGGTAGTTGAATTTATCCAGATTACTTAATAATCATAACAACAATTAAAAGTGTTTTTAGAGGAATATGCATGCATGTCAAAACAGATGGCTGTTAGCAACTTGCTGCTGTTGCTTAATACTCAAAAATGTGGTGAAAATCTGTTATTTGTGCAGTAAATCATCTCAACAAATATGAAAAGATGACATCTAGTAGTGAATGTGAGTTAGCTAGGATGTTAAAGAGTGTTAAAATAGACTACATCAAAAGACAGTATATTAATTCGGTTTGTGGAGATTATACGTAAATATTCATGCATTAAAAATATGTATTGTGTGGCCATGTTTATAGTTTATAGCGAATATCTAGAGATTGGTAAACAAGTGTGCATATTTGTATAAAGCCCCAAATATGATAGAAACACAATCTAAACAAATATGTATGTGTATTTTGATGTGACTTTTTCACTAGAGGAAGTGTTGTTATGGATTATGGACCCATTTTAGCTGAAAGTGGTTTGAAGGTTTGAAAACATTTTGATGGATTGGTTTCTTACAAACACGCAGCTTTTTGATTCACAAGATGTTAGTTGATGGAATGGAGAGGTGTGAATTACTTGTGGATTATTTTGATGTTTTTATCAGCTGTTTGAACTCTCATTCTGATGGCGCCCATTCACTGCAGAGCATCCATTGGTGAGCAAGTGATGCGATGCTACATTTCTCCAAATCTGATGAAGAAACAAACTCATCAACATCTTGAATGGCCTGAGGGTGAGTACATTTTCAGCAACTGTATAACTATAAATGGAAATGGAGAGACTGTGGGCACACATGACTGCATGATTTTGCTCTTTTTATTTCCCCAGCACTGAATTCAGTCCGGAGCGTGTGTGTGACACATGAAAGCCTGTTTGTTGTTTGACCACCCTGAGCAGTTTAAGCCCGCCTCCTCACATTGTGTTCTCATACACGTGACATGCACATTTCAACAAGTAGCTTTCAAGCAGGTGAAAGTTGCACACGCTCGAGGAACACAGCACACACGGATGTGCGGTCATACACACTACCAGCACGCTGAACATAGATCATCAGCTGATAGGAAAAGAGAGTATTCTAATAATTTCTGACAGGAAGCACGAAACGTTCGTGTTGTTCATGTAGTGTGCAACAGAGGCACCTGCTGGATGCGCAGGGTATTACAAAAATGTTCCCATATCAGAAAACATCATGTACTTTTGCACTGTAAAAACAATATGTGCCTGTATCTAATAATAACTAGTAAACACTACATTAAAACACCCTTTAACCAGAGTGAAAGCACTGTATCTACAGCCTCTCATGACTTACTAATTTTATATGGATGTACAGTTGAGGTCAACGTTTACATACTCCTTGAAAAATCTGCAACAGGTTAATTATTTTACCAGAATAAGAGGGATCATACAAAATGCATGTTATTTTTTATTTAGTATTAAGCTGAATAAGATGTTTCACATAAAAGACGTTTCCATATGGTCAAAAAGTGAAAATAATAGTTGAATTTTTCAAAATTATTCCGTTCAAAAGTTTACATACGCTTGATTGTTAATACTGTGTTGTTACCTGAATGATCCACAGCAGTGATAGTTGTTCATGAGTTCCTTGTTTGTTCTGAACAGTTAAACTGCCTGCTGTTTTTTTTAGAAAAATCCTTCAGGTCCCACAGATTCTTTGGTTTTTCAGCATTTTTGTATATCTGAACCATTTCCAACAATGATTGTATGATTTGAGATCCATATTTTGACATTAAAGACAACTGAGGGACTCATATGCAACTATTAGAGAAGGTTCAAACGCTCACTGATGCTTCAGAAGGAAACACGATGCGTTAAGAGCTGGGGGGTGAAAACTTTTTGAATTTGAAGATCAGGGTAAATTTAACTTACTTTGTTTTCTGGGAAACATGTAACTATCTTTTGTAGCTTTTAAGGACAGTACTAAATGAAAAAATATGTTATTAAGGCAAAATAAGAAAATTGTACACATCTTCATTCTGTTCAAAAGTTTTCACCCCCCGGCTTTTAATGCATGGTTTTTCCTTCTGGAGCATCAGTGAGCGTTTGAACCTTCTGTAATAGTTGCATATGAGTCCCTCGGTTGTCCTCAGTGTGAAAAGATGGATCTCAAAATCATACAGTCATTGTTGGAAAGGGTTCAAATACACAAAAATGCTGAAAAACCAAAGAATTTGTTGGACCTGAAATATTTTTCTGAAGAGCAGCAAGCAGTTAACTGTTCATGAACAACTATCACAAAAAAAAAAAAAAAAAAAAAAACAGCTGTGAATCATTCAGGTAACAACACAGTATTAAGAATCAAGTGTATGTAAACTTATACATTTTTATAAATTCAACTATTATTTTCTCTTGTGGACTATATGTAAATGTCTTTTATGTGAAATATCTTATTCAGGTCAGTACTAAATAAAAAATAACATGCATTTTTTATGATCCCTCTTATTTTGGTAAAATAATTAACATTTTGCAGATTCTGCAAGGTGTATGTAAACTTTTGACCTCAACTGTATGGATCTGTGAACCCTGATGCAATGCACTGCAATGATTTTAATAAAGTGATGTGATTACAAACTGCAGGATTAAAGTGCAGTGTTGCAGAAAAGACCATAACATAGACATTTCAGCACACTATGCTGTAGAGAATACAGTGACCGAATGTTTTTCTGCCAGCAGTCCGTCATTTGTGACGTATCCTGTTTTCACAGTCTTATGCTTTCTCCAGCTATTGTTTTCACTGAGTATACAAGGCTTATTAAACACAAACGGCTTTACTTATATGTGATTGTAAAAGCTTTACTGAAAAAAGGTTGAGGTAATAATGCAAAACAATGCAGACTGGCCTTTTCCATCATATTATTAAAGTACAATACCCTTTATTTGTAAAAATCATCATATTTGAGGTATTTCACAGAAAGAATAGAAATGGAAAGAAAGAAAAGTTACAATATATATTTCACATTATAGGAAAGATGCTCTACAACTATCCAAGAAGGGCTGTACTTCAAGATTTCATTTCCTTGCAATAGGGACAATTTTGTCTTCACACAGACAACTGGCTTGACACCACTGGCTCACGAAGGAGTGGTCACAAGTGGCCATTTCTTTCAGTTCATCGCAATTGGAAAACGTGTCGATGTATGGACAGGGATTTGCTAAAAGAAAAAGAGAGAATTTAAAGTCAGTGAAGCATAAGCTCTTCTCAGAGTTGCATTAAGCAATGCAAACCGTGACCAAGTCATCATTTAGGATAGTTTTGCAACCAAAAACAGAAATGCACTTACTGCACAGACCGTCTTCACAGTCATCCAGACAGGAGGCACATGGATCGCCCAGTGAGTACGGCGGGACTCCTCTGAAATTCCCTCTGAAATGGTGGGGGAAAGACAAATGGAGACAGAAATGAGGAAAACACTCAAATTTGGGAATAAAATCATTCAAATATCATAGAGAACAGCTACGTACGCGCGGTAGTAATGGCATCCGTAGAAATAGGAGCTTCCACACTGAGCCACGGCACAACCAACCTCATACGAGCTGTACCACACCACCTACACACAAGCATTATTTCAGATTGAGACGCCTCCATCTTACAATGTGGCATTTAATGAGACTACAAACAAATGCATTGCAATTCTGTTAAAAAATAAGTGTGCTTAATTGTACCGAATATGCACTTGTAGTGCACTTCAAATCATGAAAGTTTATTTTCAAAAAAATGATCTAATGCAGATGATCTAATATTAAAAGGGCATTTAAGTGCACTTAGAGTATACTTTTATGAAAAGAATTAAAAGGGGTAATTGTGACTTTTTAGTCTTTTAAGATTTAAAATTTTGAGAAAAATGTTAGAATTTCAAGATAAAAACTCAGAATCCAGACAATTTTTCCTCAGAATTCTGACTTTGCATTATTAAATAAAAGACCATTTGTGACCCTGGACCACATAGCCAGTTTTAAGTAGCACAAATATATTTGTAGCAAGAGCCAAAAATACACTGTATGGGTCAAAATGGTCCGTGTAACGGTTTGCAGTTGTTCAATTTGCACCATCAAAATTAACCAGATAAAATTTGGCTTCAAACTTTCATTTTCCGTTTTTTCAAATACCTCACAAACGAATAATTGTCTCTCTGTTTAATTTTCTAGTCTACAAGTTTAGGTTGTGGCATCCGAATGAGATTTTTGAACAAACATAAAACATGACTCCTTTTCCATTTTTGTGTTTGCGCTCGCGGTTGGTCCGTACCATTACCGCCTTGGGAGGGGATGGGGGATTAGTTTACAGGCCGAACACACACACACACACACACACACACAATTTATATATATATATATGGTGCGATTTGTGGGAAAAAAGCAGAGGGGGGATGCTTTTGAAAACTTTTTTCTCTCTCCATAGGCGGAGGTTGACCAAACTGTTCGTGTAATCAGTTAACATACCCGTCTTTTTAGGCAAGTACCAGGTAATGAGTGTCACGTCATGAAATGTTTTTAATGCGACTGAAACTGTCTAATGTGATCACAATTTAATAAAAACATTGTAGGTTAGGCCTATTAATTGTAAAGATTTCATTTCAAACAAAGAATAAATTGTATGGATAAAGCGAGCAAAAAACACAGTATCAATGGAGTTTTTTTTAAACTCCGAATCAGTAAACCAAATAATTTATTGTTTCGAAGCGCTTCAATCGGATCGCGAATCAGTTGATTCAGAACTGGGCTTTAAAGCGCGCATCGCGAATCATTTGATTCAAACTGGACTTTAAAGCGCGTATCGCGATTCATTTGATTCAAAACGGGACTTTAAAGCGCGTATCGCGAATCATTTGATTCAAACGGGACTTTGAAGCGCATATCGCGAATCATTTGATTCAAAACGGGACTTTAAAGCGCGAATCAGTAAACCACGCGCGTCGCAAAATAATTTATTGTTTCGAAGCGCTTCAATCGGATCGCGAATCAGTTGATTCAGAACGGGACTTTAAAGCGCGTATCGCGAATCATCTGATTCAAACGGAACTTTAAAGCCCGTATTGCGAATCATTTGTTTTAGATCGGGACTTAGAAGCAAGTTCGCAGGATGTTTTTAACCCCACCAGGGATAAAAATAATTCAGCAGAGGCAGGGATTCATAGACCAGCGAGCGCAAAACACAAAAAAATGGAAAATCAGAATAACGGATCATGTTTTATGTTTGTTCAAAAATCTCATTCGGATGCCACAACCTAAACTTGTAGACTAGAAAATTAAACAGAGAGACAATTATTCGTTTGTGAGGTATTTGAAAAAAACGGAAAATGAAAGTTTGAAGCCAAATTTTATCTGGTTAATTTTGATGGTGCAAATTGAACAAAGAACTGCAAACCGTTACACGGACCCAAAATGATTGATTTTTTCTTTTATATTATATATATATTATTATATTTTATATATCTTTTATGTTCCATGAAAACATTTTGTAAATTTCCCACCATAAATATAACAAAACTTAATTTTTGATTAAGTAATATGCATTGCTAAGAACTTAATTTGCACAATGTTAAATTTCTTAATTTTTAGATTTTTTTGCATCCTCAGATTTCAGATTTTTAAATTGGTTGTATCTTATAGTTGTACGTATAGCTTTTAGATGATATATAAAGCTCAATTTAAAAAAATACACCCCAATGACTGGTTTTGTTGTCCAGAGTCACATTTAAGTGTACTTAGAGTACACTTTCATGACTCTTTCTACAAAGTGCACTTTATAATCATGTATAATTACAAATTTTACTTTAAATCATGTTTTAATAATCTTTTGTTGTGCTTTAAAAAATGATACTTTAGACATGCTAAACCTCATGTAAAGTACAGTAGAGTAAATGTACTAAATTGCAACTTCATCATTATAAATATATTAAATACATGACACACAAGTTTTAATATAAATTACATATATTTTGTTGTGTAAAGTCACATTTAAGCTTGTGATAGATTGGGACAAAATCAGCACTTGTGTCATATTGCTCCTGTGTGATATCATGTGATATATAGAAATATGAGACAAAACACATACAGGGGCATTTTTTGCACCAATATCTTGAAATTTTAATTTTTAACTGCATTTATGGAGTTGTTGCCCTGCATCATATTTGTCAACAGTCAACTGTATGAAATATAAGATGATGTACAGGTCTGGGGGTGGGGCCAGTGTGTTAATTGTGTTAAAAAATTTGAATTGCATTATTTTTCATAACTAATTAATTAAGTTAACGCATTAAGTTGACAGCCCTAATAAAGATGTACTTAAATCCTACTTAAGTGGGTTCAAAAAGCACTTTTCAAGGTTAAATAACTGCATTTTGAAATATAATATATGCAAAACATGCAATTAAGAGTCCAAAAACATTACATTCAGTTTGCACTTAAGTATATTCTTTTAAAGTATATTATTTTTGCAATAAGTAAGCAAAAGTCTTTTTTCAAAGTACGCTAAAACATACTTCTTTTTTCACAAGGGGGTGCATAAGTGACACAGAAATGACAGGATAACTAAACAGTTTACATTTAATATTTACATTTATTACGTTTACATTTAATATTTCTAAATGGCTCTCTTCATGAATGGGCCTTTGAATCATTGATTCACACGATTCGTTTAAAACGTGGATTCATTCCGAAACTACACAGCGCCGTGTTGCTTGGAGACATGCAACAATTCTGCTGTGGCTTCAAAGATAATATGTTCTCTGCAAAATTGAGCAAAAACACATAATATTGTGTTTAAAATATAACACAATATCAACTTCTTAATCACATTTAAGCTTGTGATAGATTGGGACAAAATCAGCACTTGTGTCATATTGCTCTTGTGTGATATCGTGTGATTTATAGAAATATGAGACAAAACACATACAGGGGCATTTTTTGCACCAATATCTTGAAATTTTAATTTTTAACTGCATTTATGGAGCTGTTGCCCTGCATCATATTTGTCAACAGTCAACTGTATGAAATATAAGATGACGTACAGGTCTGGAGGCGGGGCTAGTGCGTTAATTGTGTTAAAAAATTTTAATCACATTATTTTTCATAACTAATTAAGTAAACGCATTAAATTGACAGACCTAATAAAGATGTAATTAAATCCTACTTAAGTGGGTTCAAAAAACACTCTACAAGGTTAACTAACTGCAAAACATGCAATTAAGAGTCCAAAAACATTATATTCAGTATGCATTTAAGTATATTCTTTTAAAGTATATTATTTTTGCAATAAGTAAGCAACAGACTTTTTCAAAGTATGTTAAAACGTACTTCTTTTTTCACAAGAAGGTGCATAAGTGACACAGAAATGACAGGATAACCAAACAGTTATAGTATCCATAGTATTTTTACTAGTCAATGACTATCGTCAACTGTTTGGTTACCAACATTTTTTTAAATATCTTCTTTTATGTTCAGCAGAAGAAAGCTACTCTTACAGGTTTGGAACAACATGAGGGTGAGTAAATGATGACAGAATTAATTTTTTGGGTGAACTATCCCTTTAAAGAGCTCCCAAAAAAAGCTGTCAAAATACATTAACATTTAATTATTCTTACCTGGGAAAATGGAGGAGAAATATTGAAATATGAAAATGAATTCCCTTTTTTTGACATGCAATAACAATCAGTCATAGTACATGACTGATGTAAACTAAAAGCTACTGGATTTTTTTTAAAAAACAAAAAATGAATAAATGTATGAATGAATGTAGTTAAGAAATTCAGCTGAATAATCACCTGTGTGTAATGTCCAATCGGCTGACCGTTGGTGGATCCGATGGGATATTCATAATTGTTGACTTCGCTGTGCCAGGCATTTACCACATCAGTCCATGAATAAACCGCAGAGCCCTTGAAGAGATTTTCACCCATTTCATATCCTGTCCATTAGAGAGAAAACATTCAATGCACTATAGCACTGCATCTGGTGGGCTGCAGGCTGGTTGAAATGAATGTGAAATGAAATGAATGTGTTGTTTTTAATGATTTTATGGACAATTTGTTATTTTGTACACAGAAGCCTGTAAAAATAGGGCCTGATGTACTGTGTAAATACAAAGGAATTTTCCGGATTGATTTTCAGAAGCGTTTACCTCTATTTCGAACTATGCATTGCAAACTTAATGGAATCCTTTGCATTTTTCAATGAATTTTTCATACAATTTTTCTTTCTTTTCATGCCGTAATGGTTTGTTCGTCATCTAGAATGCACTGTAAATGACTGACACACATTGGCATTTTGTCCTTCATCTGTATGGACTAGTCAGCACGTCATCGCTCGCTTGCATAATCCTCCTGTATAAATATTAGGTCTATAGGCATGTGTGCTGCATCAAAGAAATCTTCTGTTTTCTCAGGTCTAAATTGCTTTGGTTGTATATACCGTGGCCCCAATACGTATTTGGACAGTTAAGCCAAATTTTTTAAAAATCCTAACAAAATATAGAAGCAAGTGATATTTATTTTACAGTAATATAGTACACAAATGCTTTTCAAGTCAAATTAAAAAAAAAAAAAAAAAAAAGTAAAATTTGCGCAGTGAAAACTGATAAAACAATAGATCTAGTGTTAAAGTCGAAAGAAGTATTGTATGACTTTTTTGTTTGTGATGAACTACAACTGACCACAAAAAATTGAAAACGTATTATATATACATTAATATTTATGTTTGTTATGACTGATTTAAGTATCCAAATTGGATTTGGGGTCGATGTAGTTTGCAATTTGTTTAAATATGTAACTGCCAAAGGTGATTTGCTTCCCCAGCTGAGACTTAGTGTCATTAATTGTCAAAATATGAAAATAAATAAATAAATAAATTAACTAATTAATTAAAAAGGTAACTGCAACTTTTTTATATTTTGAAATTTAAAATTTTGAGAAAAAAAGACATTTCGAGACAATTCAAGACAGAATTCCAATAATTCTTTTTATGTCACAATTCTGTTTTTTTTCTTTGATTCTGTTGAAAAAAAAAAAAAAAGTTAATTGCAACTTTTTATCTCACAATTCTGACTTTTTTATTCTAATTCTGACTTCAAATCTCACAATTCTGTGTTTTTTATTGTTGTTGTTTTTATTCCCCCATGGGATAAAAAAAAATCAAAAAGGTAATTGCAACTTTTTATCTCACAATTCTGACTTTACATCTCGCAATTGTGTTTTTTTTAATACTGTCATGAAAAAAAAAGTTAATTGCAACTTTTTATAGATTTCTGACTTCACATCTCACAAGTTTTTGTTTTTTGTTGTTTTTTTCTTGCAACTTTTTATCTCTCAATTCAGACTTTCTGATTTTTTGAATTCTGACTTTACATCTCACAGATGTTTTTTTTAATCCTCCATGGAATAAAAAAAAAATGGTAATTGCAACATTTTTATCTCACAATTCTGACATTTTTCTCTGAAATCTAAATTCACATCTCACAATTGTTGTTTTTTTTTTTTTTTTAATTCTGCCATGGGATAAAAATAAAAAAGGTAATTGCAACCTTTTATGTCACAATTCTGACTTTACATCTCGCAATTGTGTGTGTGTGCGTTTTTTTTTTTTTTTTTTTTTTTTTTTCAGAATTCTGACTTTACATTTCACAATTGTGTTTTTTTTTTTCCATCACGGAATAAAAAATAAAAAAGGTTAACTGCAATGTTTTAACTCTCAGTTCTGACTTGTTCTTGGAATTCTGACTTTACATCTCTAACTTTGCTTTTTTGGAACCATGGAATAAGAAATAAAAAAGTTAATTGCAACTTTTTACCTCACAATTCTTTCTTAATTTTTTTCTCAGAATTGTGAGTTATCATCTCTTTATATTTTGCAATTCTGACCTTTTTTCTCAGAATTTTGTGAAAAAGTCAGTATTGTGAGAAATAATCTAAAAAAAAATCTAAATTGTGAGATAAAGCCTCAATTGCCTTTTATTTATTTATTTATTTATTTATTTATTTTTTATTTATTTTTATTTTTTGGAGACTTCCATTAGATTAGTGACCTAGAAATGGTGCATAATATTTATTCAGGTATTTCTGTTTATTTACAGATTTAAAAAGAACTGTTTAACTTTCAATGTACAATGTAAACACACACACACACACACATATATAAAACACACACACAGATACATTATTTAAATACTGAAGTACTTGAATAAGGGTTTGATCTCTGGCTTGCAGTTTGAGGGTTTTTATAAACACTATTCTTGTTGAAGCTGCTCAGAACAGTATGTACTATAAAAAGTGCACTACAAATAAATGTATTGACTCTAATTGTGGGTATCATACCGTCAATCATGCGGCTGCTCGGTGGTCCGTGTGTCATGTTACACTGATCAATCCAGCCTTGGGCTGACTGTGCCACTGTGTCGCTCCAGCTCTATAAATGACACAAAACACTTTCCATTTAGCATATGACAGCAGTTCACTAAGATGTATGTTTAAAATCCAAAAGTGTGATTTACCATTTTCAGCATGTTGCTGGCAGACGGCTCCACAGCTCTTCGGTAGGCATTGTGCACATCCACAATCTCCTGCTGGACAGAAGTCAGGTCTGTACAGACGCCTGTGAGAGTGAAAAACAAAACAATCAGTCTGATGTATTTTCAGATGATGCATATTAACCAGATTTATAACAGACAGTATGGTAACATATGCTTACCTGACTGGAAATCCAATCACATGAAAAGAGGTAAATATTAAAAATGATTATTTTTGCTTTTTGATAACAAAATCACATCTATCATAAAACTATAACAAATGTTCATGCTTTATATATATATATATATATATATATATATATATATATATATATATATATATATATATATATATATATATATATATATATATATATATATATAAGCATCTAAGCAAAAGCCCTTAGATAACAACATATTTTAAAATCATTAGAAACAAATTTAGTCAATTTTCTTTAAATGTTATTCATAGCAAATAATCAGCTACAAGCATCATAAGCAAAAAAGCAATTTAAAATCAAACTCACCAAGCTGCAGGCAGTGCTCATATGGAGCAACCCCAGGATGCAAACTGTTACTGCAAACATTTTGTGTCCTTCTGTCCAGCAGATTGCAAAATAAAAAATAAAGAAGTAAAAATTAATTATTAAAAAAAATATAAATATATGTACACAATCTTAAACACATAAATTCAATTAAAAAAAATTAAAATAAAATAAAAATGTGTAAGTTTATAATTATATATAATTATAATTGTATATGTATATATACAGTATATATTAATTACACTACAATTACAGTAAAATGTCAGGAAGAAACTCAAATTTTAAATATTAAAGCTCATTTTGTAATTCCTTTTCAGATGTATACTTTTTTTTTTTTTTTACAATTTTAAATACAAATGAAATACAAAAAAAATAAATAAATAAAAATGTTACATTTTTTGTAAAATATAAATTAGTAAGATTTTTTAACATTTAAAATAGAAATTATAAGAAAAATACTAAACAATAAATTTAAAAATGTGTGTGTATATATATTACACTACAATTGCAGTAATAATGTTAGGAAAAAACTAATTTCAATTTTGAAAGCTCATTTTGCACTTTTTTTTAAGGGATAAGAACAATAATTTAGTTTTTTTTTAATTCTACAGTCACAGTTAAAATGTTAGTAAGAAAGTCAAATTTCAAATTTGAAAGCTCATTTTGTAGTCTTTTTCAGATATATACACACAATTTGAAATATAAATGGTAAAAAAAAATATTTTTAGTATAATTACATTAAAAATGTTAGAAAGAAACTCAAATATTGAACGCTCATTTTGTAGTCCTGTTTTCAGATATATACATACACAATTTAAAATATAAATTGTAAAAAAAAAAAAAAAAAAAGAAAAGTTGAAAAATAAAAAAATATTTAGAATATTTTAGAATGTTTTACACTACAGTCACAATTAAAATGTTAGGATAAAATTCAAGTTTCAATTTTGAAAGCTCTTTTTCCACTACATACACAAATATACATATTTTACAATATTTTTTTACACTAGAGTCAGTTAAAATGTTAGGAAGAAATTCAAATTTCAATATAAAATAGGAATTGTTAAAAAAAAAAAAAAGAGGAAAAAATATATATTTTTTGAATATTTGTAGCTATTTTTTACTCTACAGTCAGAGTTGAAATGTCAGGAAGAAATTTAAATCAAATTTAAATTAAGAAAGCTCATTTTGTAGCCTTTTTTCAGCTACATACACAATTTAAAATAAAATATCAATTGCAAAAAAAAGGAACAAAATAAATAATAATTTAGAAAATATATTTTTAATTCTATACTACAGTTTTAACAGAGTTTTACAATTTAACAGAGTTAAATATTAGGAAGAAAGTCAAATTTCAACTTTGAAAGCTCATTTTGTAGTCTTTTTCAGACAAATTAAAAAAAAAAAAGTTTCATATTAAAAACTAAAAATTTAATAAAAAATAAAATTTTAAATATAAATTGTAAAGAAATATATAATGTATAATATACAATTTTTTACACTACAACTGCAGTCAAAATGTTATGAAGAAACTTCAGTTTTGAAAGCTTAGTTTGTGGTCCTTTTTCAGATACATGCAACATAAAATATAAATTGTAAATATATATATATAATTAAGTAAAAATATTAAGAACATCATATTTCGATTTTAAAAGCTTATAGCTCAAATTACACAGTACATAACAAACAGATCTGCATTAACTCTTCTCCTCACCTGCCCACGAGTCGAGGCGTCTGAGATGTTGCGGTGAAGTCCCTCACTATTCCCTTTATATTCCCAGCATCCTAATGATCTCAAGTACATGTTCCAGTGTCAGCAGTGACATGTGACACCACTTGAGCAATGTTCACAAAACAATACAAAACTTGAGAGGTTAATAGTAGAAGCAAACATGAGAGTGTAAATACGACGGGTGTAGGTTTAGTTTAAAGAACATTGTGAATTAACCCACGGAAGAATGAGCCAAGATGTCTAAAGAACCTGCAAACAAAGCAACAATGATAAATCGAACGGACAACGTGGCAATGCAGTGGAGCGTATAGTTAAAGAATAGACATTATTCTTCTTATTGAGTGGAATAATTCATCCAATAATAAAGTTCTCACCCTCATGCATGCAGAATATTACAGTGTGACGTTTGCTATCGTGTATTATATTTCATCAGCAAACAAGGGATTTTTGACACCAGTTTAAGTCTGACTAAACAAAACGACTATACATTTGACCTGGATAATTAACAAACAGAAACACTGGAGTTACATCAGATGAAAACATTAAAGCGTTCTGTCACATCAGCTGAGTCTCCAGGGCTTTTATTGAGGTTTTTCAGAGGCTTATAATGCAACGGCATGTAATCTGGCCTTTCAAAGCTGTCTATTGCATAGAAGTGACTCTTTTTACATCATTGTAAGACCTTTAGATTTAAATTTAACTGTTTATTCCCTTGTCTTAACAAGGCTATTTGATGGCATTATTCTGTTGCACAGGAGTGACAGGTTTATATTCCTGCAGTTATCGATGAGTACAAATGCCTCTCAGGAGTACAATCGCTGAATGATAAATGATGGTGTTTACAACCTGGCATAAAGATCACTGTGTTCAGGCAGGATATTCAGATGTCAGCTAAAGGCAAATAATTTACAATGAGCCATAATTATGAATAATTGTAATACATTATATTATATTTACATAATATTCGTTTAGATACACACTGTAAAAAGATTTTCTGAAACATTACTGGAGTACATTTTACAAGAATTCTTTTATTACAATATGTCATGTTTAATTCATGAAATTACTAGCTAATTACTACTAGAAATTACTAATGAATTTACTAGCAATTTCTGAGTGATTTTTTCAGAGTATTTCAGTTCTTCGATTATTGATCTCGAAAGAGAAATAATCAGGTATTTCTGTTTATTTCTGAAAAGAAAAAAAAAGTTAATGCAAATGAGCAATTAACTTTCAAGTTAAATTTGAATATACAAGTTTGTGATACAATAATAATAATAATAATAATAAATAATAATAATAATAATAATAATTATTATTATTATTATTATTTATTTTACTTGAATTTAATTAAATTTTGATTTTCTTATATAACTTTCAAAGTACATTTGGATCTACATGATTGCAACACAATAATAATAATAATAATAATAATAAATATCATTTTATTTATTTCTTTTTATTTTATTTTATTTCTTTCTTTCTTTTTTTTTTTTTTTTTTTTTTTTGAGGGGGGCATAAGAGACTACATTAAATATATATTTATAAATCATTTCTAAAATTTTGGAAGGTACTATATATACTTTATCTAATATCTATCTGTACCTATAATTATTTTTTAAATACTTCAATTTTACTTTTTAATTAAAAAAAAAAAAATTAAGTTAAAGGTTAAACTTGATATTATTTAATATTGTTTATATTCTATTATTATTAGGCATTTATGCACATCTATAAGTTTTCTTCATATATGGGATATAATTACTTAAGTATTATATACTACATAATATAGCTAATATAATTTAATATTGTAATTTATAATAAGTACAAAATGTTTCAAATATATATTCAGGTCTTTTTGTTTATTTCAATAATTTTTTGGTTGAACTACATATTATTTAATATTATTTATATTAGATTATTTTTTGCCATATATGTATATCTATAGTTATTTTTAAATACTTAAATTTTACAATACAGTGCTTCATATATGGGAAACAATTACATGAATAATTAAATAATACAATTAATACAATTTAATATTATGATTGATATAATATATAATTAGTACAAAATGTTTCAAATATATATTTAGGTCTTTTTGTTTATTTCTATAATTTAAAAATTTAAGTTAAAAGGTTCAACTTTATATCATTTAATATTGTTTAAATTCTATTATTATTAAGCATATATATGCATCTATAATTATTTTTCAAATTCTTCAATTTTACAATATAGTACTTCGTATATGGGATATAATTACTTTAATATTATATATTAAGCAATATAAGTAATACAATTTAATATATATAATTTATTTAATATATAATTAGTACAAAATGTTTAAAATATATTCAGGACTTTTGTTTTTTTCCATAAGTTAAAAGGTTTAACTTTACAGACAGACATGCATCATAATTAAGTTACAATTCCTAATGAAAATGTGTTTTTGATGCTGACACGTGTCACTATTGCAGTCCGCTTTTGCGTGACAACAAGACTATTTAAGCTGGCTATTTAAGTACAAATACTCCATGTAGTCTCTCTATTCATATACATTCAATGAAATTGCATACATAATAATTCCACAACAATTAGACAATTGTTTCTGATGGAGTATGTCATTGCATGACTTGTCACGTCAACAACAATGTAAGGGCTTACACGTCTTTCAGAAAGGATTCTGAAAGAAACTATATAAAAATCGTTAATCTTTGTCCAATTAAACCACGTCCTTTTAGAGCAAAACACCCACAGGAGCATGAGCTCTGATCCCACACAGCACAAGACAGTCTGACCAGTAGGAGGCGCAATGGCACCAATATCAGATCTTCACACACACAGGAAGTTTCTTAAGGTCGTCTTACACTAAGAGTTATATGTGTGTTGATGCATTTTGTTTAAAAATCATGCATTTAAAGGTTTAAGGTTTTGTGCTCTAAAAAAGCCTGCTTCTTTTGCATTTCAAAGCAATCTGTCATCTCAGTGGTTTTCAAAGCTGTTTTCAAACTAGAAAGCAAGGTGGTTGATTGCTATATGAAGTTGATCAAGTGTCAAATTCAATGCAGTATTTTCTAACAATTCATGTTACTATAAAACTAAAACTATGATGCTAAAATAACATTTTGGTTTTGGAAGACATTTATCAGCAAAACACTGGCTGATTTATGAGCCAGACTGAAATATTGTTTCATTTAGACATCGCAGATGACCTCGATATCAGACAAAAGGTCATCTGAGGTCATGCAGTGCGTGTCTTCTGTGTGTAAGGCTTGTTTTGGTCCGGCGAGAGCATCAGCGCTGATGATGACAGAGATGTGCTGTGGAAGCAGGAGTGAGTTTACTCGTGTTCTGCTGCACTCTACACTTTTTGTTTTCCTCTAACAATGCAGTTAGTGAAGTGTTCAGTGACGCCGTAGTGCTCTTTATTTTCACAGGGATTACGCAGTGATTAGTTCGCAATAAACGCAGCGGTAATTACGCAGTGGGAGCTCTCATTTTCCACCATCGCTCCTTCCTCTTCAAGCTTCAATGAAATATACGTGTTTGGTTGACACATCAAACAATCTGGAGGGTTTTTTTTTTTTTTTTTTTGACGTATGGTGGGGTCCAAGAGTCTAAGAGCATTCTTTTCTAATTAGTACAAAACGTTTCATTCCTTGTGATAATTTGCTTTGATTAGTGACCTAGAAATGTGCAGAAAATGTACTCAAGTATTTCTGTTTATTTCCAAGTATAACTTTTAACATACCAATCTAATGTATAAAGAAATTCTTAATTATATATATAAAATTTTATAATACATTACAATATATATATTATATATATAAATTAATAAATATATCCACACATCATATATATATATATATATATATATAATTTATGAATATTTTATATATGTATATATTTGTATAATATTTTTTTATATTTATAATACATTACAAAATATATATTACATATTTATATAAATAATATATATATATATATATATATATATATATATATATAAATGTCTAAAATATATAAAATGTACATATAACATTTAATTTATTTTATTTACTTTATATAAAAATTATATATATATATATATATATATATATATATATATATATATATATATATATATATATATATATATATATAATTTTTATATAAAGTAATATATATATATATATATATATATATATATAGACTACAAAATACAAAATATATATTATATATTTATCGAAATATATCTAAAATAGATAAAATATACATATGGAATGATATATATATATAATTATATGTATATGAATTAATTTAATTATTAAAATCTTAAATAATTGTAATACATTTATATAAAATATTAGAAAAAAACAAAATTATAAATATGTAAAATATATTGCAAAATATATATTATATATATAAATTAATATGTATACATATATAACTTATTATGAATATTACAATAATACAATAATAATACAATAATACATTACAAAATATATATTATACATATAAAGTAATACGCACACACAGACACATATATATATGTGTGTGTGTGTGTGTGTGTGTGTGTGTGTCTGTGTGTGTGTATACAGATTAAATGTATAAACTGTATAAACAGTTACAAATTTTATCTAAAAAAAAATTAGGTAATTAAATATTCTATCTATCTATCTATACAAGGGAAAATATTAAAATAATTATTAATTATATTATATTAGAATTATAGATTTTATATTTTTATAAAAGATTAAATATTATACTATATAGAATAATCTAAAAATATTACGTTTATAGTTTATCCATATATATATAAACACCTATATATATGAAGCATTAGATTGTCAAGTATTTTAATCAATAATTCAACAGCCTACCTTATGATCAGTAGTAATCAGCAATTGTACTTGAGACAAGGATCAGTCGCCGCAAGGATTTCCTGTTTCGCAAAGACCCATATACTTTCATCTCGTCTCATGTCATTAATTTGTGTCCTGGGGTCAGTTGTGTCCTCCGCTGTGCATAAAATCACTATCAACAGCCTTTGAAACGGGAACGTCAATCATCCTGAGTGCCTTAAAGACAATATTTCACATTAAAGCACTCGGACTTCCGATGAAATGCTGCTGTCATTTTCATCATAGAGATGTGATGGATGAAATTACAGTGATTATGGTGTGATTCGGACCGGGCTGTCGTGTTTTTGTCTGTCCTCTCTCTCTTAGACCGGTCTGAATAATGGATTCACAGCTATAGGGGGGCCGCGTCTAGGGTTTATGAAAAATACATCTCTCTACCAGGGACTGCAGACACAGACCCTCTCACCCCAGAACAAGCCACCACCACAAAACATCCCAAGAGGAGAATGTGAGCGCTCAGAGGTCACTCTTTCACTGCTCTGGAGACGGTCCTCAGTTACGTTTCACTGAAGCCAGCTTTGTTTCTCCTAAAACTCCTAAAACAGAGGCAAAATAGAGAAGTGTTTTCATACGGTAAGAGCACAGTGATCTGGATCATTTCATTTTGGCTAGGGTCATTTTGATTGCATGCTTTAGTATTTCTGCAAATTTGAATGAGCATATTTGAGACATTGTTAAGATCTCTATTAAAACTTTAAAAAAGGTTTTTCTCACCTCCATGAAGCTCTCGAATGTCATTCTCCATTCCATGTACTCAGTCCACAACACTGCATTAACAAGAACCAGGGTTTTTTTGCCTTCAATGACAACATCAGCTTTGCTAGGGGAAAAGATATAATTAATATGGACTTTTATAATAAATAATGATGTTTCTCACAAAAAAACAAAACAAAACAAAACAAAAAAAAAAATCACTTGACATAAGAAGATTCAGAACACAACACGTGTTGTATGGACTACTTTTGTTTCACTTATATTTATTTTTTGTCTTTGTTTTTATAGCTCACAGTCATGTAAATTGTGTATATAACTTATTATATAGAAAGAAGCTGTGTTAATGTTGTTGAGTGAAATAATAAATTATACAGGGAATTTTCTAAAACATTTTATATATTTGTATATATTTTTACATATTAAAAATATATATAAATATAATTATTACTATATATATATATATATATATATATATATATATTATGAAAATATAATATCAAACATTTACTTTATATAATATAATGTCTTAAGTTCACCAAGACTGCATTTATTTGATCAAAAATGTATAATTAAGTCATTTATATTAAATATATTACTTATTGTTGCAAGAATTATTATAAAATGTAATATTATTAATATATTTTAGAATTTACCAAAATTCTCAATAATAATTTAAAAAATGTATAATTAAAATTAAGATTAATTTATTATAAAATAATTATAAATAATTTCAAATATTTAAAATTAGTAAATTAATTACAAAACAATTATACGTAATTTCAAAAATGTATAATTAAAATTAAAATGAATTAATTATAAAATAATTATAAATCATTTAAAAAATGTAAGTAATTTATATTAAAAAATTAAATATTTAACAATCTTAAAAATATATTACTTATTGTAACAAGAATTATTATAAAATGTAATAATATTAATATATTTTAAAATTGTACAAAATTTTAAAATATATTAATATTATTACATTGTACAAAATTGTACAAAAAAAGTATATTACATTGTACAGAATTGTACAAAAAAGTATATTACATTGTACAAAATTGTACAAAAAAAGTATTAATTGAAATGAATGATAAAATAGGCATTTCAAAAATGTATATACAAAATTAAAATTAATTAATTAATTAATCTATTATAAAATACATATTTAATAATATTTCATTTTTAATATTTATAATTAAGTAATTTACATTAACATGTTAAATATTTAGTGATATAAAAATATACTACTAATTATTACAATAATAATTATTATTATTATTAATAATAATAATAATAATAATAATAATAATAATAATAATAATACAATATTTTTAAAATAAAAACATAAGTAAAATTAATTAAAGAATAATTATAAGCAATTTAAAAAATATAAAATTACAATTACAATTACTTGATTATAAAAAATAATGATGAATAATTTCAAAAATGTATAATTAATTTATATTAAAACATGTAAATATTTAGCTTTATTAAAAACATATATTACTAATTATTACAAGAATTATTATTATATAATATAATATTATTAATATTAATATAATTATTTTAAAAATAGAATTCATTCCTCTAATGGAAAAGCTGCATTTTCAGCCTATTCTTAATGCAGATCTTGGAATATAGCAAGAGTTGCATGGATCACCTTTGCTGCACTCATGTTTACATTTTGCAGCCATGCAAATAACTGTTAATATATAGCAAGATGCTGTGTAAATATCTCACTGTTCAGAAGTTTAAGGTTAGTTTGATTTTTTCACCAGGGCTATGGGAAAAATACAGCAAAAACAGTAAAAATGTAAAATATTATTACAATCAAAATAACTGTTTTCTATTTTAATATATTTCAAAATGTAATTTTTTTCTTCCTGTGATAACAAAGCTGAATTTTCAGTTGCATGGATCATTTTTGCTTCCTTTCTGGAGCTCAGCAGCATGCAAACAACTGTTGTTACACAGAAAAGAAAAAGCTTTATAATTCTTCCCAAACAAATAACATCATACAGGTTTGAAGGGTGAAAACCTTAAACTAATTTGCTCTCCATTTAATCTCAGTGTGGTCTTTGAGAAGCAACTGAGCTGTAGAGATCTCATTGCCGATTCTGCACTCTGTTGACAGTGTTTTGGTTATTTCCTTGCTCTTTCAGTCCTCACACATGCTGAGCTCTTATCACTGCTTTATTACGTCCCTGTAATTTCTAAAATAACTGCTCCCGCTCTCTTTTTTTTCCTTTTATCCGTCTCGCTTCCCCTCTCTCTCTCTCTCTCGCTCTCGCTCGCTCGCTCGCACTCGGCACCTCCTCCTCCTTCTCCTTCTCCTCAGTTGGATTCTTCAGTCGGTGGGCAGGAACTGTGTCGGTTTCTGAAGAAGCCGAGAGAGAGAGCGAGCGAAAGAGACAGAGAGAGAGAGAGAGGGAGCGAACTGTGTCTGGGTCAGCTCGGTCTGTCATCTCAGACAGTCAGAGAAAGCGCGAGAGAGACAGACGGCACGCAGGCAGCAGGATACAGGAGGTATGTCAGAGGATGTGGTTTCCCTGAGCTTGCAGAACATTGCACAGACATACTTTGAGCATGACCTAACGGCAGCACGCAAAGTGTGTTTTCTGCGCTCCGCTAGCTGCCTGCCGCAGGAGGACTGAGCCGCTCGGGAGACCCTCGCTTCTTGTTTTTACTGTACCGTCACATCCAACGGGAAACGTACCGCCGGACGGTGGATCGCTGACTCAAACTTGCAGCGTCCGCGAGTCGACACCTCCACAACAGGTAAGCGCTCCGTCTCCATTGATTTCCTCACTCATGCCGTCTGTCTAGGAGGAGAGCAAAACACAACAAGAATGATGCGATAAAGAATCAATGATGGGAAGCCACAAGCCACAAGTTTGCCACTGTCTGATGTACTAGAGCAAACGTCTTTATCTGTTAACGCAGACACGGGCTCCTTCTAAAGCCTATCATACAGATCAATGCTTTAGTTTGAGTCACATGTACAAAGTGTGATACTGACAGGAAGACTGCATACTTGCCTTCAACGCTTGACCGTTGACTTTTCATCCAGAAGTGTTTCTTCAGCACTTTATTTCTGTCGTTAGTCTGAAATCGAAGGATTTCAGTGAGGAATCTCTTTAGCGGGACATATTTAATTAACTTTGGAGCATGCATTCATTAAGTGAAGTTAAACATCAGCATTAAGTAACCAATTTGTGCTCACGCTGGAAGTGAAAATAGTTTCTAAATGCATGTTATTGATTGCACCGTGAACAGTTCACTTGTGCATGTTTTATTTTACCTTTTTTTGACCTCATAATTTGTAATCTAAATGTCTATCTTGTCGTCAAACAACTGACTTCTCCAGTCATTCGCATAAACCCTGCCCCTTTTTTTTTCCAGTCAACCTTTCAATCGACATTCGACAGTTTGTAGTGTAATTTTGCAAAATTGCATAAATTGTAATTAAAATTAATTATAAAATAAGTCATTTCAAAAATGTGTAATTAAACCCTGCCCCTTTTTTACAGTCAACTATTCAATCAACATTCAACAATTTGTCTCTTTCATCAATCCGTTTTCATTTCACAATACAAAACAAAACATCTGTTGCTACTTTTGTTTCATCACAACTCTAGTGTAATTTTGCATAATTGCATAAAATTATACTTTAAATTAATTATAAAATAACAAGTAATTTAAAAAATGTGTGATTAAACCCTGCCCCTTTTTTTACAGTCAGCCATCCAATCAACAGTCAACAATTTTCTCTTTCGTTAATCCTTTTTCGTGTCACAATGCAAAATAAAACATCTGTTGCTACTTTTGTTTCATCACAAATCTAGTGTAATTTTGCAAAATTGCACAAAATTATAATTAAAATTAACTATAAAAATACGTAATTTCAAAAATGTGTAAATAAACCCCACCACTTTTTTAGTCAATCATCCAATCAACAGTCAACAATTTTTCTATTTCGTTAATCTGTTTTAGTGTGTCACAATACAGAATAAAACATCTGTTGCTACTTTTGTTTAATCACAACTGTAGTGTAATTTTGCATTAAATTATATTTAAAATAAATTGTAAAATAAGTAATTTCAATTTAATTATTTAATTTAAATTATTTTAATTTTTAGTAATTGTATGTACTTCACTATTTAAAATTCTATTTATCTATATATATATATATATATATATTTCTATTTATTTTTCAATTCAATTTTAGTTTTATTGACTCTAGTACTGTAGCATTGTTATTTTGAATTAGGTTTTATTTTATATTTTAATTTTAAATGTTTATTTAATTTAAATTATTTACATTTTAAAAATTGTATGTACTTTAGCCATTTGCATTAGTTTTTTTTTTTATCTATTTATCTATATATATTTCTATTCATTTTTAAATTTTCAATTTTAGTTGTATTAATTTTAGCACTTTAGCAGTATTATATACATTACTATTTATTTTTACATTTAAAATTTTAGTTGTATTGATTTTAGTACTTTAGCATTATTATTTTGAATAAGGATTTATTTTTATATTTTAATTTTAAATGTTAAATTATTTAATTTAAATTATTAACATTTTTAGTAGTATGTACTTTAGCCATTTGCGTTAGTTTTTTAAAAATTCTATTTATCTAAATATATTTCTATTTATTTTTCAATTCAATTTTAATTTTATTGACTTTAGTACTTTAGCATTATTCTTTTGAACTAGGTTTTATTTTTATATTTTAATTTTAAATGTTTATTTAACTTAAATTATTTACATTTTTAGAAATTGTATGTACTTTAGCCATTTGCATTAGTTTTTTTAAAATCTATTTATCTATATATATTTGTATTCATTTTTAAATTTTCAATTTTAGTTGTATTAATTTTAGCACTTTAGCAGTATTATATACATTTCTATTTATTTTTACATTTCAAATTTTAGTTGTATTGATTTTAATACTTCAGCATTATTATTTGAATAAGGATTTATTTTTATATTTTCATTTTAAATGTTAAATTATTTAATTTAAATTATTACATTTTTTAGTAATTTTATGTACTTTGGCCATTTGCGTTAGTTTTTTTTTTTTAATTCTATTTAACTATTTATATTTCTATTTATTTTTCAGTCAATTTTAGTTTTATTGACTTTAGTACTTTAGCATTATTTTGAATTAGGTTTTATTTTTATATTTTAATTTTAAATGTTTATTTAATTTAAATTCTTTAAATGTTTAGAAATTATATGTACTTTATTGTATTATTTTTACATTTTAAATTTGAGTTTTATTGATTTTAGTACTCTAGCATTATTATTTTGAATTTTTTAATATTTTGAATAAGGATTTATTTTTATATCTTAATTTTAAATGTTAAATTATTTAATTTTAATTATTTTAATTTTTAGTAATTGTATGTACTTTAGCCATTTGCTAAATAATTCTATTTATCTATATATATTTCTATTTATTTCTCAATTCAATTTTAGTTTTATTGACTTTAGTACTTTAGCATTATTATTTTGAATTAGGTTTTATTTTTATATTTTAATTTTAAATTTTTATATACTTTAAATTACTTACATTTTTAGAAATTTTATGTACTTTAGCCATTTGCATCAGTTTTTTAAAATCTATTTATCTATATATATTTCTATTCATTTTTATATTTTCAATTTTAGTACTTTAGCAGTATTATTTTGAATTAGGATTTATTTTTATATGTTCATTTTTTTAAATGTTAAATTATTTAATTTAAATTATTTAAATTTTTAGTAATTGTATGTACTTTAGCCATTTGCGTTAGTTTTTTACAAATTCTATTTATCTATATATATTTCTATTTATTTTTCAATTCAGTTGTAGATTTATTGATTTTAGCATTATTATTTTGAATTAGGTTTTATTTTATATTTTAATTTTAAATGCTTATTTAATTTAAATTATTTTAATTTTTAGAAACTGTATGTACTTCAGCCATTAGGTTTTTCTGTAATCTATTTATCTATATATATTTCTATTTATTTTTTTAAATTTTATTTTCAGTTTTATTGATTTTAGTACTTTAGCTTACATTTACTGTATTACGCCAAAGCAACATTCTTAATTTTCTAATTTCTAAGGCTTTCTTTTAATATTTATATATAATTATATATATTATATTTTATACTTTATCTATATATATATATATATATATATATATATATATATATATATATATATATATATATATATATATATATATATATATATTATTTTAATTTCTATTTACCTTTAAATTTTATTTTATTTTCAGTTTTAGTTTTACTGACCTTAGTACTTTAGCTTACACTTACTGTGTTTTGCCAAAAGTTTTTCATAAATATCCTACATTTCTAAGTCATCTATCTATTTATTTATTTATAGATTTATGTTTTTTATTGTTATTGATAACAACACTAGTTCTTTCTTTTTTTTTCTTTCAATTTTTGTCACACTATATGTAAAATTATTTTGTAAATAAAAATAGTATTTAATTTTACATTTTATGTAGAAAACTTCTGGCAGCCTGATCAAATGAGTCAAGAAAGAGTTAAGAATCCTTGCCAAAACTGCAAGGTCAAGTTGAGTGCATCACATAGTTGTGCTATGTTCTCTGTTGTGTACTGCACTTTTTCTCAAATGTACTAGTTTATCAAAGTATTCCTTACATATATCTAGAAAATGTGCATATACTGTACACAGCATGCACACTAAATACTGCGGAAACAGTATGAGAAGTATGTTAGTATGCTAATCTAATATATACATAGTCTAATTGTGCTGTTGTTGCTAGTAGGCGGTCCCGCTGACGGTCCCTGTCGCTCACAATGCCAGAAATTGCCAACTCTGATTATAAATGAATGTCTTGAGGACGCAAATCGCTGTCAGTGTGAATGCCCTTTAAGAAAAGAATGTAAGAAAAGAGAACAGAGAAGGCAAACTGTCATTAATCAGTTCCAGACGGCGCTTCGGCGGCTGTGCGCATTCAGTCGCGCTGCGCCGGGCGCCTCAGGAGCCGACACACAGAGCTGCTGTTGTCATGGAGGAATCTGGTGCATCATATCACGGGCTAGTCACCTCCGACCCCACGCACACTCACTTTTAGAGACTTACTGGAGAGTAATGCTGACTTCAGTGTCATATGTGCATCAGCAGGACATTTTTATTGCAGCTCAGAGGTTGTTTCCTTGGGAGAAAAAAAAAACAAATGTTAAACAAACTGAATATTGTGCATTTGCATACAACAATATGAATGGTACTCGCCTGTGCAAAAAGTTTCTGGCGTGATGCTAAGGTGTTTTGAGTTGGTTTCCAGGATGTTGCTTGTAAACAACCTGCAATAACAATGTGAGATTTTTAATACTGTTTTATTGTGCCCTTGTGACATTTAAAAGTTTAAAAGAAGTGAAAACAACAAGCCATCTTATAGTATGTAGTAAAAAAAAAAAAGGTAAATCCATGTTGCTACCAGTAATTATTCACAGATTCATTCAAAACAGTAGCAACAAACGTTGCAAGACAAGTTACATATTTAAGTTCAATACTTTAGTTAGGGGTTTATACAAACCACTAACTAGTATAAGCAGTAGTAATAGTGGTGCTTTACTTACCAAACATACAACTGACAGACAATTGCTGACTATACAGTAAGAACAGCTCTATTATTAGTAACTAGTTACTCAATATATGTAAAACATCTACCTGATTTTTCCCATAAGAGTGAGCATGGCCATTTGTAAATTTTATGTGTTTGGCTTCCGGTCTCATCCGCATCCAGCTATTTTCAAATTGCTGTGTCTTAGCGTATTATTTTTATGTATTATCTTAATCAGATTTTTAAATTGCATAAAATGTCTGGGATTTTGGCTTTATTTTGCGACTGACATCCTCTCTACAGTCCTCTTATATTGTATGTACGCGTATTTGCGTTGCTTTGACCGTTCTCTGTAGATCCCGCCTTCTCAAACACCACGATTGGTCAATTATGTACAATGCCTCCACCCTATTGGTCAACCTACTTTTCACTGAAGTAGGTACAAAATATATTTGTAGCAATAACCAACAATACATTATATGTGTCAAAATGGTCATTTTTTCTTTTATGCCAAAAATAATTTGGATATTAAGTAAACATCATGTTCCATGAAGATATTTTGTAAATTTCCTATATCGAAATTATCAAGGGGAGATCAGATGATATGGTTGATAATTTCTCAATGGCAGTGTAAAAAAACACCCTTTTTACCATGTCAAAATCAGCTCTGTTTAAAGCTGTTTTGTTGCATGTCTCTTTAAATGCTAATGAGCTCTGCTCACCCCGCCCCTCTCTTCCGTGGAGTGATGGCCATTCTCTGAGAGACTGTTTACTTTAGCCGTGAAACTTGCTAATTAGCACATTATTAGGAAAGGCAATTGCAAACATTCATAAAAAACCTTATACTCGCTTCTTCTGTTGGTGAAGCTGGCTCACAAATATTTTGCACAAACATAGACGCATTTATGTAGATCAGGGGGCGCATTACCATCAAAAACAAATGCAATCCACTGCTCTTTTAGTGGCTTAGATGTCGGGAGTAAATGATGACTGCTATGATCATTATAATATCATTATAGAACACCACAGTCGCTTAGGAGACATTCTTGTCCTCCCCTGCAGCAGAGTCGACTCACTGGCGGACTGCTTACATCTCATTCAGGGCGGGTCTAAGGTAAGACGGTTGCGTCAATCAACTATCGTGGGAGGGGCCTTGGCCAGTGTTTTTTTTGTCATTACAGGGTGGTTGTGTACACACACTGCCAATATACATTTATTTCCAAACACTATAAATAAGTGAATTTTGCATCTGACCTTCCCTTAATTTTTTGATTAGTAATATACATTCCTAAGAACTTCATTTGGACAACTTTAAAGCCGATTTTTTTTTTTTTTGCACCCTCCACATTTTCAAACATTTTCAAACAGTTGCATTTCGGCCAAATATTGTCATATTTTAACAAACCATACATCAATGGAAAGCTAATTAAAAAAAATACACTTATGACCGGTTTTGTGGTCCAGGGTCACATATGAAGACAAAACCCGGACATTTTAGGCAATTTAGAAATTGACGTATTAGTCCCCCTAAATAACACTGATATTATGTGGAAGGCATAATTAGATATTTGATGAAATAATGCATAAGTTCGGAACTTGTGGAAGCAGACTTTGGCAAACCTGAGCACGTTTGAGACATTTTTAAAGGAGAAGTCCACTTCCAAAACAAAGATTCACATGCAATGTACTCACCCCCTTTTCATCCAAGATGTTCATGTCTTTTTTTCTTCAGTCGTAAAGAAATTATGTTTTTTGAGGAAAACATTTCAGCATTTTTCTCCATATAATGGACTGATATAGTGCCCCAATTTTGAACTTTCAAAATGTTGTTTAAATGCGGCTTCAAACGATCCCAAATGCAGTTGTAAATGATCCCAGCCGCGAAAGAAGGGTCTTATCTAGCGTAATGATTGGTTATTTTCATAAAAATAATACAATTCATATACTTTTTAATGCCAAACGCTTGTCTTGTCTTACTCTGCCTGGATTGTTTTTTTTCCCGTTCATGACAGTTAGGGTATGTCGAAAAACTCCCATCTCATGTTCTCCCTCAACTTTAAAATCGTCCTATTTTACCTTTTTTGTTAAGGGTGTTTGATCTTCTTTGACTGAGCTGATACTTCTGCAGTGATGTAGGATGATTTTGAAATGATTTTTGAAGTTGAGGGAGAAAATACGATTGGAGTTTTTTGACATACCCTAACTGTCTTGAGGCAGAATACACAGAGTTCAGGAAGAGCAAGACAAGACGAGCGTTTGAGATTAAAAAGTATTTAAATAGTTTTTTTTTTTATAAAAATAACCAATCGTTACACTAGATAAGACCCTTCTTCCTCGGCTGGGATCATTTACAACCGCATTTGGGATCATTCGAAGCCGCATTTAAACTGCATTTTGGAAGTTCAAAATCAGGGCACCATATCAGTCCGTTATATGGAGAAAAATCCTGAAATGTTTTCCTCAAAAAACATAATTTCTTTACGACTGAAGAAAGACATCAACATCTTGGATGACAAGGTTGTGAGTACATTAGATGTGAATCTTTGTTTTGGAAGTGGACTTCTCCTTTAAGATCTCTTCTACAGTCTTTAACAGTGCCGGCCTTTTTTCTTAGTGGAAAATCGTGTAAGTAACAACTTGAGCTGTAATTTCCTTCACCTTATAAGTCACACGCAGCCAAAGTGTAGCTAATTGCGTCTTTCTGACTCCTGCAGCTGTTTATTCTACCTGTATCATCATTGGCAGCTGGGCTGGTGTGTTAGGAACATGATTAATACACGTGAAGCTTCAATATTTAGGTAACCTAATTAGGACAGAGAATCCTCTCTTGTGCTCAATTAAATCTAATTTAGATAATTGGAACGCCTTAGTGCATTCGAAACTTAATTACGACATCCTTCCGAGACGTGACGCGCAAAAAGCCCCGCGCGTTATATGTTGCGCGCTGTACCTGTGATCTCTGAACGGCTTCTCCTCGCGTTCAATTAGGACAGGCTCTCCTCTGCTCTCTCTGAGAGAAAATGTACACTCTCTCCTGTGATTAGACAGCCTACAAATCAGATGTCACATTCGCTGTCGATGCCGCGCATTCGGCACCTTCCCCTCAGCTGAGTCAGTTGAGGAGATGAAACGCAGCTTTAGCTGTGCGCCTTGATGGAAGATGAATGGTAATTTTTGTTCTTCTCCTGCGCGAGGTGCCACTTTGAATGGATTACGCTTCCCGGATGTGTGCGAAGATTAGGTTCTTCCCTCCTGTCGCAGCGACGAGCTTCTGCCACAAATATTCAGGCCGCTGGCGATGCCTAGGCACAACACAGAACAATCAAAGCGGGAAATATGCAAGCGTTGCAGGAAAACACACGCTTTAACAGGCGACAGAGTAAAACACCTTTAATATTTCTTCAGGACTCATCGACTCGCTCGGTAACGAGTGGCCGGGAAAATTGCAGCGATATTGATTGAGTCGTGTTCGAGAAGGACAAGTCGATACTTTGCCTGAGTGCAACAGAAGTTGAGCTTTGTTTTAAAAGAGGCACACATTTAGATCACTTTCTGGTAAAGTGCAGGCTTTAAGTAAAGAGACTAAATGCTTGCATTCTCACATTGCCAATTTACTGGATTGTTTCCACTGAAAACAGTCTCACACTTTCGCACAGCATACTGTCTCACATATGGGTACTGGGGTGGGTGGTATGATAGAAAATTTCATTTTTTCTTAAAAACAAAGGTTCTTACTAGCATTTATGGTTCCACGAAGAAACAAACCTTGGAATCTAGGTCCTAATGATCTAAAGAACTTATTCTGGAATGGAAACGTTCCATGGATGTTAAATGTTCTTAAAGGAACCATGGACTCCAATAAAGAACCTTTATTTGTAAGCGTGTAGAGTGGAAAAATGTTCACTAGATTATTAAAATGGTTTCTTTTAAGAACTTTGTAGAACCAAAGATTATTCTTTTATGGCATTGCTGTGAAAACACCATATTGAAACCTTTATTTTTAAGTATATAGTTACAATTAATTAATTTTCTTGCTCGAAAATGGTTTATATATATATAGTGACTACAGGTAATGCCCATTTTTTAGGATAAAAATAATACATTTAATACTTTACCAATGAAAGAAACTTGCGTTTCAGCTGTTTTCACTTTTTATCTGTGACTTGAAGAACATAAACCGAATGATCAGTGTCAAATTTCACATTATAAAACAATTAAAGAAATAATTAATCTAAAAAAAAATTTAACATTTTATTATTATTATTTTTTAATTTTTATTTTTTCATGGAAGTCAATGTCTACCAGCAACTGTTTGGTTGCAACTTCAAAAGATAAATATTTCTTTAAGTAAATAAATAATATAAAAAATAGTTAGTTTATTAATTAAAAATTACATAAAAATTAATACAAAATTAATTTAAAATAAAGTTGATATGTGCACATGTGTGCATTGGTTAGCATTAAATGTTTAATTAGTTTTGTGACTTGTATTATTTTATTATTTACATTATTTCATGTTTCTTTGTTTTTGCACATAATATAAAAATATAAAGCATCCTAATAACATAAAGCTGTATTTTTTTTGGTTACCAACATTATTCAAATTATTAATTAATAATTACAAATATATATATATGTATATATATATATATATATATATATATATATATTAAAAACTAAATAATTTAAAATAAAGTAGTAGCATAAAATGCTTAAGTTTTTTGTTTTGCATTATTTTATTATTTACATTATTTCACTTTTTTTTTCTTTCTTTTTTTTTTTTTTTAAAATAAATCATATAATATAAAAATATAAAGCATCCTAATAATATAAAGCAGTATTTTGTTCATGGAAGTCACCAGCAACTGTTTAGTTACCAACATTCTTCAAGATAATTTTCATCTCTTTAGGAAAATAATAATAATAATAATAACAAGAAGAAAAAGAAAAAATATTTTATTTATTCATTAAAAAAAAAAAAAAAAAAAAATTAAAATAAAGTAGTTGATATGCACACAACTGTGCATTGCATACCTGAGCATCCTAATAATATAAAGCAGTATTTTTTTTGGAAGTCAATGTCTACCAGTGACTGTGTGGTTACCAACATTCTTCAAAATATTATTTTTTTTATCTTAAGTAAGTAAAATAAATAAATAAATAAATAAATGAATAAATTAAATGAATGAATAATAGTTAATTTATTAATTAAAAATTACAAAAAAAATTAATAATTCAAAATAAAGTAGTTGATATGTGCACACCTGTGCATTGCCTGCCATTAAACTAAGTAAATAAATTAAAAAGGTTTTTTTTGTCTCGTATTATTTTATTATTTACATTATTTCACGTTTCTTTGTTTATGCACGTAATATAATAATATAAAGCATCCTGTAAACTCTTAACTGCACATAATACTGTAAAAACAGTCTAGCAAAAATCTCCGACATATTTCTACCATCACAGGGTTCCACCGTGATTCGGCTATTTAAGAAAGCAAATTATAAAATGATATTTGTCTTGTAAAATGAAATGGCACATAATCCAAATTAGAATCAGAGAAAGAGTGAAAGCAAGAGAAAGCAAAGATGAGAGAGAATGAGAATATGAGCGAAAATCTCAAAGAAAGCGAATAAAGGGAGAGAAACAGACTGGGGAGATATTGCTCTCTTTTCTTCTCTTGAGTATGAAATCGTTGTCAAGGGGCCCGTTCCCATGGCAATTCCATCCGCTGTGTCTGGGTTTCCAGCATGTCCGTGCCCAGACCTTGGACGCTGAGCGGATGGGTTTTCTAGGTTCATGCCGAACAAAGGGGAAAGTGTCCCCCCCCCCCTCCCGTCCGAAGGGCTGCAGCGAAAGGATTTTAAAGAGACAATCTGTCAGACGAGTTCCAGTGTGTCTGAGATTGGATTCAATCTATAATTGTGTCTTTTATTGTACCTGGGTTCCTATTTCTTCTAATTATCCATAAGCAAGCAGCGGCCGAGAACACAAGAGGGTCTGGAGCTTGTAGGGACATACAGTAGGAGCACTTTCCCAAGACACCAATTAACCCCAGTTTTTGTCTAAATTATGCTGTGACATTTTGTTTAGACTTGACAGTATATTTACCAGAAAATGCATCCTCAGAGTAAAACATGGTGTTTGTGTGCCTCTCGTTTAACAGAAAATTTCACCCAAAAAGTAAAGCAGTCATGCACTCTATTTTGTTTTTGAAAAGCATGCGATAGCTTTATGAAGAAACACAGAAAATTAAGGCATTACTTTCTGAAAATCTTCCTCTTTACCATAGTTTGAATTTTTGTGCTCCACAAATTATCCCATTAAACATATTTGTGTATATTTCTTAATCACAATCATCATGAGTATAATACTGTGCAATTACAACAGTTCGACATCATGAGTGTGTAAATACATAAAAAAACAACAACAGTGTGTCTTTAAAACACCTCTTTTGTGCAAACTACTTCCTTCCGCCACAAATTCAAATCTGTTACTAACTCAAAAGTCACTTTAGAACTAATAACGAAGGAATGTTGAGTTGCTTCATTGAAAGCTTACTGTATTGCTGTATTAAAAGCTCACTGTATTATTTAGAGTATTATTAGAGAGATATATATAAGCGAGGGTGATTACCTGCATCTGATGCAGCATTCATTCTTCAGCTCAATCTCATATTCACAATAAAACATTAGTTTGAATGTCCGCTGAGGAAAGCGATATCTTTGTCGTACTATCCTTTCATCTGTTAAGGGTGATTTGCGATAACAGCGCTGCTTAGTGCATTTGTTGTCTGCGTCTTACAAGGTATTGATGATGGTAAAATAACTAATTTGTTTACAACTGTTTTAGTCTTTTTCAAAATAAAAGTCTTTACTGCTGACTTACTCATAAAAACAGTCTCTTGTCATCATCTAATGGCAGAACAGTGTAACTAAAATCACCATCACGAACACACCGTTTCCCAATACTAAATACGACTGTTATTTATATAAAATATTACTGAATAATAATATTCAATAAACAATAGCAACAGCCATTATAAAAGTTGCTAGGCCATTCAGTCTAAAGTACAGAGGCATTGCTCTGATAAACAGCATTAAATTTACACAAAATATAACGTGATGAGATTTTGCACTCAGCCAAATGTAGTTGCTCTGGAACAAACAAAGAAACCAAAGACTGCCAATTAGATTTACCCAAAAAGAATTATATCTCATTTTTAACCACTATAGAGACATCAGAGCCAGTGGCAAATTTCAGTAGATCTGGCCGAGGTAAGGCTGCTCTTGGTGGACTCATGAGCGCTGAACGGCCACTGACGGCCTGGAGCTCACGTCTCCAAAAAGATCAAAGCTAATTTTCAAATAGACGTTATCTATATTCACATACTGCATTTTTGAAGTCTAAACAAATACATTGTCGTCTAAAACTACATTCCATGACACAAAAAACATCATTTTTAATGATCATTTTTTAAATTATAGTGGATTTGGGCGTCCGTCATGACTCTCGCTGTGAGAAGTAATTCAAGCAGAAAAGAAAGAAGTAGGGCTGCACGATAAATCAAAATGAAATCGCAATCGCGATTAGGCAGAAGCTTCAATTGTCATGCGTATTTTTCAGTGAAGCATGGTTCTGTGATCAGCAGTAAATTTTCATCCGAAGGCCAGGGGGCGCTCTCGCACAGAAACTCCAAATACGCCCAAATAAGACATCCAGGAAATCGCTGCAGCTGAATAAACAGAAGATTTAACTGCTTTCATTGATTCAATGTGACTAATAAACACACAACTACAACAATATATGGTTTATCTTATTTTGAGTTCTTATTATTATAATTTTTATTATAATAAAGTATATTTATAATGCAATGCCTTTATCACTGCTTAGAATGCCATAAAATATTTATTTATTTGGGATTTATTAGGATTAGGATTTATTTCAAACTCTCAACTGATGTTATGGAGTGAGTTTGGAGTAAAAACATGTTTTTATTATATGAGGTATTTTCACATGCTTTCTGATGTACTACACGGAGCTGTAGTTCACTGAGAAGCTACGCAAACAGCTGTCATTATCATGAACGATTTCTTTCGATTTCATAATTGCGCAATAATATCGTCTGCAATTTTTTTTTTTTTGCGTAACCTATCAGTGAACTATGGCTCTGTGTAGTAAATGCTGCTCCATCTGAAAGCAGATGATGGAGAGTTACTGCTGATTACCGACTTTACTGACAAAATGTGCATGGAAATCGCAATTCGATTAATCGTGCAGAAAGAAGGACCTGAAAAAATTGTTTTGTGCAGGGTTGCATATATATATATATATATATATATATTATATATATATATATATATATACGTACATATACATATATATACAAATTTGTATATAGACACAGGCATGACAGAGGTATTACAATGTAAAGATGGTTTATGAGGATACTGCCTATGTCTCCTATTCAATAAGCTTAAAAACATGCTAAGTGGTGTTTTTGAAAATATAAAAATGCACAAAGTTTTTTGAGAGGGGTAGGGTTGTTGTAGGATGATAGAAAATACAGTTTGTAGAGTATAAAAACCATTACACATATGGAGAGTCCCCACAAACCACCAATACCAACGTGTGTGTGTGTATATATTTAGCATATTTAGTATAGTAGCATATAGTATATCTGTTCTAACCAAAGATATATTCAAACAAAATTTATACCATACAGGGTTATGTTGTTTGGATCTTGGGCAGTGACATGATCTCTTCAAGTGTGTTTATATTCCCTCACAATGTCCTGCTCAGGTGAGGGGTCTTTGTTGAGACCAGGACGTCCAGGAAGGAAGAAGGAAGTCCAAACAGGGAGACTGCCTCATTCCTACCCTGGGAGAGCATTTTCCCTGCTGAACCGACAAAAACATGAGTCAGGAAACCGTGCCTTGTGCCGGTTTGCCTTATTTGCCACATTAAAGAAAATGGGTCAAAGGGAGAGTGGTGTTTTTCAGTTTCTCTTTGAGGGAATGCATCTCTAAACACGAGCTGAACCGCAGCTTTGAGCAGAGCCGCAAACCGTGACATTGAAGTTTTGTCCTTTGCACACAGTTATTGAATTAGAGCAGTGAGGAACGCTGAAACTAAGCGGGGTCATCATAGTCGGCTCATCGCTTCTCCCCGATGAGCTGTTGCTGGGAAAATTACCATTTTTACAAACATTTCCTGTGGCGCATGAAATAAGACGCTTACTAAACACAAAAAGGTTGTTGAACAAATGGATGTTCGAATCAACTTTTTTTTTTGTCAGTCTCACCATCACCGAAGCCAACCAATTTCTGTCTTTCTTTTTGGACTACCGTGCAACAGTATACTGGAAGTGAACTCTTTTCTTGTCAGTCTCCAGTGCATGAGGGAGCTGTTGCCAGGTTGACTAGAGAGACAGCGCTGCCAAAAGCTCGTAGCGTGAAGCAGAACCTCAGGGAGGGAGTAGTCGCTCTGAAATCATAAACATCTCCCACTTCCTCCGTCAGCTCTAAAAATACCTCGCCTCTTCGTTTCATGGCCCCCCTCCTCGTCTCTATCAGCTATGCAAATATCAGCCCCTCCAACCAACTTTGTTTTCCTCACGCACCGCGCCACCCCTTTTCGTTTTTTATTTTGCTTGGTTTCTCTCTCCGACGGAGCACACGCTTAGCCTGTTGCCTCTAGAGAGAGCGTGTCTGAGCGCAAAACATGGAGCGACGTCTGAAAAACTCACTTTGCGCAAGTTGTCATGTCAAAGACGGCTATTTTAGGGGCAGTGTGTTGTTTTTCCATCTGATGGAAGGATATCAGAAAAGAGCGATATGTGAAAGCGAGCTGACCTGCCTTTTAGGATGAAATTACTGTTTGCGGAGTCAAAACATCTTTAGAAGATCAACAGTTTACAGTAAATAACTGTTTCCACAATACATAAATTACTGTGAACGTTCATCATGAAATCAAGACTCACCCTGTTTACTTTTAAATGCATATTCCTGGTCTTATTGTTAACAATTAAATCTAAATAAATTTTAATTTTAAATGTAAAGGAAATTAGGAAATCGTTCCAAACCCGCAAGACCTTTTTCCATCTTCTGAACACAAATTAAGATATTTTTGATGAAATCTGAGAGCTTTCTGACCCTGCATAGACAGCGACGCAACTACAATGTTTAAGGCCCAGAAAGGTAGTAAGACCATTAAAATAGTCCGTGTGACAGTGGTTCAACCGTAATTTTAAGAAGCTACAAGAATACTTTTTGTTTGCAAAGAAAAAAGATTTTATTCAATTTCAATTTAATTTATTTGTGTTCCAAAGATAACCGAAGGTCTTCAATGGGTTTGGAACGAAATGAGGGTGAGTAATTAATGACAGAATTTACATTTTTGGGTAAACTATCACTTTAATGAAATGTTTCGCCTCCAAAGTGACTTTACATTTTAACTGACTTGAATGCCTCTTATTTTTCAACCCCTCTCCCTTGAACCCGGTGACCAAGTTTCTTTTGCTCACCAAAGCTGTATTTTTTTTTATTATAAACACAGCAAAAACAGTAAAATTGTGAAATATTATTACAATTTAAAATAGCTGTTTTCTAGTTGAATATCTTTTGAAATGTAATTTATTCTTGTGATGCAAAGCTGAATTTTCAGCATCACTACTCCAGTCCTCACTGTCACATTATCCTACAGAATCATTGTAATATGCTGTTTGATTATTATCAGTGTTGCAAAGCGCTGCTTAATATTTTTGTGGAAATCATGATATTTTCTTTAATGATTCTTTTATGAATAAAAAGTTAGAAAGAAGTGCATTTTTTAAAATAAATTAAAAAATAAAATAAAAATCTTTTGTTACATTATACAGCCGAGTTCAAAAGTTTACATACATCTTGCAGAATCTGCTAAATGGTAATTATTTTATTAAAATAACAGGGATCATACAAAATGCATGTTATTTTTTATTTAGTACTGACCTGAATAAGATATTTCACATAAAAGACGTTTAGTCCACAAGAGAAAATAATAGTTGAATTGATAAAACTGACCCTGTTCAAAAGTTTACATATGCTTGATTCTTAATACTGTTTTGTTACCTGAATGATCCACATCCACAGATTCTTTTTTTTGTTTAGTGATAGTTGTTCATGAGTTCCTTGTTTGTCCTCAGCAGTTAAACTGCCTGCTGTTCTTCAGAAAAATCCTTTAGGTCCTTTGGTTTTTCAGCATTTTTGTGTATTTGAACCCTTTCCAACAATGACTGTATGATTTTAAAATCCATCTTTTCACAGTGAGGACAACTGAGGGACTCATATGCAACTATTACAGAAGATTCAAACGCTCACTGATGCTCCAGAAGGAAAAACAATGCATTAAGAGCTGGGGTGAAAACTTTTGAACAAAAGGAAGATGTGTACATTTTTCTTATTTTACCTAAATATCCTATTTTTTTACATTTAGTACTGCCCTTACAGAAGCTACAGAAGATGCTTACATGTTTCCCAGAAGACAAAATTTGTTAAATTTACCCTGAAGTTTTCACCCCTGTCTCTTAATGCATGTTTTTTCTTTCTGGAGCATCAGTGAGCGTTTGAACCTTCTGTAATAGTTGCATATGAGTCCCTCAGTTGTCCTCAGTGTGAAAAGATGCATCTCAAATCACACAGTCATTGTTAGAAAAGGTTCAAATACACAAAAATGCTGAAAAACCAAAGAATTTTCAGTTTAACTGTTCAGGACAAACAAGGGAACAACTATCACTAAACAAACACAAACATGGATCATTCAGGGAACAACAGCATATGTATTAAGAATCAAGCGTATGTAAACTTTTGAACCGGGTCATTTTTATAAATTCAACTATTATTTTCTCTTGTGCACAAAATGTTCTTTATGTGAAATATCTTATTCAGGTCAGTACTAAATTAAAAAAAACATGCATTTTGTATGAAAATAATTAACATTTTGCAGATTCTGCAAGGTGTATGTACATTTTTGACTTCAACTGTAAATAGCTGAATTTTCCAATGAATCCAATCAATTCCCAATGGATAAAAAGTCCCACCTTTCAATTTATTCTTCTTAAATAGTTTTGCTCAAAAATTCTTCAAGTTACCGAATTAAAAGCGGTTGTGCGCCCACTCTACGCGTCAAAAAAACTCTACAAGTCTACAATCTTCCCGCACTCCATTCGTTGAATCGATCAGATTAGAAAAATCCAATTGGTGATGCATGACTGTTGTACCCGAGATGCCATTTCCCCGATTGGATTCAGCCACGGATAGCCGAGCGCATCCATTCATGTCCATGTCACTGGAAACAGTGGTTCTTATGACAGCGTTCATAAATCTGCATGGCCTCTCGTCTGGGCCCTAATTAAAGTCGCCCTGCCGCTGGAGTTGCCGGCACGCTGTGCATTATCCTGACTCCTAATGAACAATCTGCTCCTTGATTTTCTGTGATTGATTCTCACCTTTTCATTCGAGCAGCTCACCTCATTAACCGCGTATTCTCTAGAACCCTCGGCCGTCGCCGCCTCTCAGATTATGCGTCCCGGCCGCTGTAATTAGACAGGAACATAATAGAGAGTATTCTTCATCAATGGCCCACCCTAGGTTTAATCAGCTGGCCACAATGGGATATTACCTGCACCCTTCTGATCCGCTAGCGACTGTCGGCGGCTGTCACTTTAGATTTGGAAAAGGAGGGTGGCTTGGCTGACGAACAGAGAGCACTTTTGGCCTCTCGCTGGCTGGACGTGTTAATTCCCAGCCTGCCAGTTGAGAGATTGGGCTCCCATGATGAGCTGAAGCCCATTTATGCCTCTTATTTATTTATTTAGGAGCTGATTTAGTAATCTGGCGTGCCCTTAATTGGGTCTTTTTCTGCTTTCTTTCTGCCAAACAAGCACAGGATGAGGCAGTACCTGACTGAAAGGAACTGTAAAACAGCAGCGTACGGTTTTTGTGCGCATGCAGAGGCAAATTAAGGTGGTATGTGAGAAAATAGACAGATTACTTTCCACATGGGAAACACCTGAAAGAAAGCAGAACATGAACGGAGTTAGTCGTAATGAGATTGAACAGTCTGTGAAATCGAAATTGGACTTTTGTGGTTTTGTAGTCCTTGACTATTAGGTTTAAGGACATCTATATGCTAGTGTGAGCTGAGCTGAGCTGACATCTAAACCTTTAGCACATATATGCAATTATAGAAAATGTGCCTGACAGACAGATGAAGCCCTAAGCGTATTAAGCACAAAGAGGTCACCTGTGCACAGTGACTGAAAGTATTGATGACTACAGCATATGCAAATTGTTGCTGAATAAAATGCGAATGTCATTATAAAACAGAATGAGAACAGAATGAGAATGAGAATGTCTCTGTCCTTTAGCACCACCTGCTACTGACAAACAATAACATGTACAAACTATGGACTATATTCGGAATAGCATACTAACTTACTACTCAATACTGTGCAGAATATACTATTGTTTAAATATTATGTGAAACAGAATACATTATGCAATTAATAACAGTTGTTCGAACATCACACTGCATGTTTTAAAGGAGTAGTTCACTTTCAGAACAAAAATTTAGATAATTTACTCACCCCCTTGTCATCCAAGATGTTCATGTCTTTCTTTCTTCAGTCAATAAGAAATTATGTTTCTTGAGGAAAACATTCCAGGAATTATCTTCATATAGTGGACTTCAATGGTGGCCCCAAGTTTGAACTTCCAAAATGCAGTTTAAATGCGGCTTCAAAGAGCTTCTAAATGATCCCAGCCGAGAAAAAAGGGTCTTATCTAGCAAAACGATCAGTCAATTTCAAAACAAATTGACAATTTATATACTTTTAACCTCAAACGCTCGTCTCGTCTATGTCTGTGTGAACTCCGTTTTTTCTGGAGTTAAGGTCCAGTTAGGGTCGAAAAACTCCCATCTCGTTTTCTTCCCCGACTTCAAAATCGTCCTATATTGCTGCAGAAGTACCCCCGATTCAGTGTTTACAAAGTGAACATACAAAGATCATCAAACACCCTTTACCAAAAAAACGTAAAACAGCGATGTATGGCGATTTTGAAGTTGAAGAAGAAAAGGAGGTGGGAGTTTTTCAACATACCCTAACTGTATTGACCCAGATTACACAGACTATGCTTGTGCATTGCTGAGACGAGACAAGACGAGCATTTGAGGTTAAAAAGTATATAAATGGTCGATTTGTTTTGAAAATGGGAGATTGTTTCGCTAGATAAGACCCTTCTTCCTCGGCTGGGTGAACAAATCCTTTAACAAGTGGAGTCCAATCATCTTGAAAATGAAATTAGATAAAACAAACGTATTAATATATAATATAACTATATTATTAGTAATAACAACGATATACAAATTAACAACAACAATAATCATTATTATTTTTTATAATCTAATTTATTTTTAATTGTTTGAATTTTTATTAATTAATTAATTTATTTTTTATTATTATTTTATCATCATAAATGCATTATAATTATTATTAATTTATTTTAAAATTATGTGTATAAAATAAAATATTATATCATTATTTTATAATTTATTTTAAAATGTTTATTATTTCATCATCATAAATGTATTAGATTTTTTAATTTATATTATATTAATTATATTATATTATATAAAATTATTAATACATGAATATTACTAATATATTAATGTATACTAATACTAATATTACTAATAATAAATAATAAATATTATATAATAGAATATTATTTTATATGATTTATTAATTTATAATTTTATCATTTAAATTATTAATACATGAATATTACTACTGATAATGACCATAGTAATGATAATAATAAATACTAATTACTGTAATAGCTTAATATAATTAAATCATTTATTAAGTAGCAAAGTCCTAGTAAAATAAAGTAAATTATTTTATTATTAATTATAATATAAATTTCATGTCTATATTAATGTTTTTTTTTATTTTATTGTTTTATGTATTTTATTATCAGTATTTTTACATTTACATTAAAATTTTAAATAAAAGATATATTGCCTACACTACACATTTTATACATTCTGGCAATTCTAGCAGATTGTATTCCATAATGTGTAAAAATTATGTGCATATGAATAGAAAACATTGTATAGAAACAGTAAGAATAGCACTGTAACATGTAACACTGTAACACCACCAAACTGTTTTGGTGGTGATGCATATAGTAAATAGCTAAACAGTTACTGTATGTATGTATGTGTGTGTGTATATATATATATATATATATATACACACACACACATACATACATACATACATACATACAAATAAAATTGTATCTGCCATTTTACACTTCTAAAAATAAGGTTCTTTACTGGCATCTATTGGCACTGAAAGGCTCTTTGTGGAACCCAGAATGTTTTTCTGTGGCATCGGTGAAAGACCCCTTGTGGAATCTTTGTTTTTAAGACTGCCTGCGGTCTTTGAATTGCAGGTCAGCTCTGATGCGTCTACATGCATCTACAGCAGTGTTGTTGTGAATGCTGAAGACAGTTTAAAGCTCTTGTCTTTCTGACCGTGTCTCTTTCATCCCAGGCTTAAGTGCGCACTCGTTCGGCAGAAATGGGCTGCGGGTTGAGGAAGTTCCGTCAGACGGAAGACAACAGCCCGGGAAAGATTTACTCCACCCTCAAGAGGCCGCAGGTGGAGACCAAGATCGGGTTCGCCTACACGTACCACCACGTGGACTTCCTGGTGGGGAAAGACGGTAAGCTGTCAGTCATTCTCATATCTGTGGTGAAATTCGCTCTGATATCGAGTGACTTTTAAAAGAGACGATCAGCAGAGTTAGAAATGTTGAGGTAAGGATAATCTGCGAGGAACTTTTAAAAAGGAGAAATCAAACCGTGGCACACGGAGATTCTCCAGAAACGTTCCCTGATTCTTTGCTGCTCCGCAAATCCCCGAAGTGATGACACTTGCAAATGACAAACCCCAAATCCTCCCAGAATTCTCTCTGTGAATCACAGCTGCCTGGTAATTCTGCAGCACACGCTACCCGACAGACTGTACCTGTCTTTCCAGCAGTCGACGTGTTCCTGTGAGGAGGCTCTCAGGTGCGCGGTGAGGTGTCTGTGATCTGTGAGGCGGCTGCCGGTGAGATGTTGGAGCCCGCGGGCTGTGAGGTGGCTAATGGGGGAAGATCCAGAGGGCCTCGGCTAAATATAGCTGTCAGTGTTGTTATTTCTCACGAGTCGAGCTCGGCTTGGGCTGGGAGGAGGGTGTTGAGATGTAGTGTGAGCCAGAAGTCTCGCTGACATCTTAGCCCACAGATCAGAATAATCCTGTAAGGAGGATTCAGATGAATGCCGAGGTCAATCTCTCTCTCTGGGTGGGCGTAAACCCACAAAAAAACAGTTTTTCCCTACTTCCTTCTCTTGAGTGATTCCTAGTTTCACTTTATCACTAAACAAACAGGGATGGTAGTATTTGCTCCTCTACTATGGCATCTTACCACATTCATCTGTCTCATCTATCTGATCCATCCATCACTCCATTCATGATCTAGATACATTTAAGCCCTCAAAACTCTCTATCTATCCATCTTTCCATCCATCCGTCTGCCATTATATAATCTTTCCATCCATCCGTCGTTCTACGCATCCATTCTTTGATCTGCCATCTATCTATCTATCTATCTATCTATCTATCTATCATCCATCTGTCCATTTTTCTACGTATCCATTCTTCAATCTATCTATCTATCTATATATCTGTCTACCTATCTATCTATCTATCATCCATCCGTCGTTCTACATATCCATTCTTCAATCTATCTATCATCTATCTATCTATCTATCTTTCTATCTATCTATCTATATATCTGTCTACCTATCTATCTATCTATCTATCATCCATCCGTCGTTCTACATATCCATTCTTCAATCTGCTATCTATCTATCTATCTATCTATCTATCTATCATCCATCCGTCGTTCTACATATCCATTCTTCAATCTATCTATCATCTATCTATCTATCTATCTTTCTATCTTTCTATCTATATATCTGTCTACCTATCTATCTATCTATCTATCATCCATCCGTCGTTCTACATATCCATTCTTCAATCTATCTATCATCTATCTATCTATCTATCTATCTTTCTATCTATCTATCTATATATCTGTCTACCTATCTATCTATCTATCTATCATCCATCCGTCGTTCTACATATCCATTCTTCAATCTATCTATCATCTATCTATCTATCTATCTATATATCTGTCTACCTATCTATCTATCTATCATCCATCCGTCGTTCTATGTATCCATTCTTCGATCTGCTATCTATCTATCTATCTATCTGTCTACCTATCTATCTATCTATCTATCTATCTATCTGTCTACCTATCTATCTATCTATCTTTCTATCTATCTATCATCCATCCGTCATTCTACGTATCCATTCTCCGATCTGCTATCTATCTATCTATCTATCATCCATCAGTCGTTCTACATATCCATTCTTCAATCTATCTATCTATCTATCTATCTGTCCGTTTTTCTACGTATCCATTCTTCAATCTGCTATCTATCTATCTATCTATCTATCTATCTATCTATCTGTCATCTGTCTATCTATCATCCATCTGTCCATTTTTCTACTTATCCATTCTTCAGTCTATCTATCTATCTATTTATCTATATATCTGTCTACCTATCTATCTATCTATCTATCTATCTATCTATCTATCTATCTATCTATCTATCTATCTATCTGTCATCTGTCTATCTATCATCCATCTGTCCATTTTTCTACTTATCCATTCTTCAGTCTATCTATCTATCTATTTATCTATATATCTGTCTACCTATCTATCTATCTATCTATCTATCATCCATCCGTCGTTCTACATATCCATTCTTCAATCTATCATCTATCTATCTATCTATCTATCTATATATCTGTCTACCTATCTATCTATCTATCTATCTATCATCCATCCGTCGTTCTACATATCCATTCTTCAATCTATCATCTATCTATCTATCTATCTATATATCTGTCTACCTATCTATCTATCTATCTATCTATCTATCTATCTATCTATCTATCATCCATCCGTCGTTCTACATATCCATTCTTCAATCTATCTATCATCTATCTATCTATCTATATGTCTGTCTACCTATCTATCTATCTATCTATCATCCATCCGTCGTTCTATGTATCCATTCTTCGATCTGCTATCTATCTATCTGTCTACCTATCTGTCTATCTATCTATCTATCTATCTATCTATCATCCATCAGTCGTTCTACATATCTATTCTTCAATCTATCTATCTGTCCGTTTTTCTACGTATCCATTCTTCAATCTGCTATCTACCTATCTATCTATCTATCTATCATCCATCCGTCGTTCTACATATCCATTCTTCAATCTATCTATCTATCTATCTATCTATCTATCTGTCATCTGTCTATCTATCATCCATCTGTCCATTTTTCTACTTATCCATTCTTCAGTCTATCTATCTATCTATTTATCTATATATCTGTCTACCTATCTATCTATCTATCTATCTATCTATCTATCTATCATCCATCTGTCCGTTGTTCTATGTATCCATTCTTCAGTCTGCTATCTATCTATCTATCTATCATCCATCCGTCGTTCTACATATCCATTCTTCAATCTATCATCTATCTATCTATCTATCTATCTATCTATCTATATATCTGTCTACCTATCTATCTATCTATCTATCTATCTATCTATCTATCATCCATCCATCGTTCTATGTATCCATTCTTCGATCTGCTATCTATCTATCTGTCTATCATCCATCCGTCGTTCTACATATCCATTCTTCAATCTATCATCTATTTATCTATCTATCTATCTATATATATATCTGTCTACCTATCTATCTATCTATCTATCTATCTATCTATCTATCTATCTATCTATCATCCATCGTTCTATGTATCCATTCTTCGATCTGCTATCTATCTATATATCTGTCTATCTATCTATCTATCTGTCTATCTATCATCCATCTGTCCATTTTTCTACGTATCCATTCTCAATCTGTCTATCTATCTATATATCTGTCTACCTATCTATTTATCTATCTATCATCCATCCGTCATTCCACGTATCCATTCTTCAATCTGCTATCTATCTATCTATCTATCTATCTATCTATCTATCCATCGTTCCATGTATCCATTCTTTGATCTGCTATCTATCTATCTATCTATCTATCTATCTATCATCCATCAGTCGTTCTACATATCCATTCTTCAATCTATCTATCATCTATCTATCTATCTATCTATCTATATATCTGTCTATCTATCTATCTATCTATCTATCATCCATCCATCGTTTTACATATCCATTCTTCAATCTATCATCTATCTATCTATTTGTCTATATATCTGTCTACCTATCTATCTATCTATCTATCTATCTATCTATCTATCTATTGTGACGAGTCGGCTGCCTCCCCCCTAACTATCAGCTTGGGTCCGAGTGGGTCCGAGTGTGAGCCGCATGGAAATGGCTGCGGGCCAGGATGCCGGGCCTTCTCACCCGCCTGAGGAAGTGCCACCGCTAAGGATTGGATGAAGCCGCTAAAGGAAGCCGCTACCCGCCACGTTGCCGCGGACCCCGGCGGGGTGCAAGTGCGGCCGCCGGACTCCGCCCCTTACCTGGACCCTTCCCTTCTGAACACTGCCCCTCCTTCACGGATTCGTTCACGTCGAGGACACCAGATCCCCCATTTATTTTGGACACTTTTCCCCCCATTTTGGACACTTTCAGTTTATTGTTTAATAAAAGCCTCTCCGAGGCCTGACGTCACGCCCACTGTGTCTGTCGCTTGCTCCGCACCCGTGACACTATCTATCTATCATCTATCCGTCATTCTACGTATCCATTCTTCAATCTGCTATCTATCTATCTATCTATCCATCGTTCCATGTATCCATTCTTCAGTCTGCTATCTATCTATCTATCATCCATCCGTCGTTCTACATATCCATTCTTCAATCTATCATCTATCTATCTATCTATCTATCTATCTATATATCTGTCTACCTATCTATCTATCTATCTATCTATCTATCTATCTATCTATCTATCATCCATCCATCGTTCTATGTATCCATTCTTCGATCTGCTATCTATCTATATATCTGTCTACCTATCTATCTATCTATCTATCTATCTATCTATCTATCTATCTATCATCCATCCGTCGTTCTACATATCCATTCTTCAATCTATCATCTATTTATCTATCTATCTATCTATCTATCTATATATATATCTGTCTACCTATCTATCTATCTATCTATCTATCTATCTATCTATCATCCATCGTTCTATGTATCCATTCTTCGATCTGCTATCTATCTATATATCTGTCTATCTATCTATCTATCTGTCTATCTATCATCCATCTGTCCATTTTTCTACGTATCCATTCTCAATCTGTCTATCTATCTATATATCTGTCTACCTATCTATTTATCTATCTATCATCCATCCGTCATTCCACGTATCCATTCTTCAATCTGCTATCTATCTATCTATCTATCTATCTATCCATCGTTCCATGTATCCATTCTTTGATCTGCTATCTATCTATCTATCTATCTATCTATCTATCATCCATCAGTCGTTCTACATATCCATTCTTCAATCTATCTATCATCTATCTATCTATCTATCTATCTATCTATCTATCTATCTATCTATCCATCTATATATCTGTCTATCTATCTATCTATCTATCTATCATCCATCCATCGTTTTACATATCCATTCTTCAATCTATCATCTATCTATCTATTTGTCTATATATCTGTCTACCTATCTATCTATCTATCTATCTATCTATCTATCTATCTATTGTGACGAGTCGGCTGCCTCCCCCCTAACTATCAGCTTGGGTCCGAGTGGGTCAGAGTGTGAGCCGCATGGAAATGGCTGCGGGCCAGGATGCCGGGCCTTCTCACCCGCCTGAGGAAGTGCCACCGCTAAGGATTGGATGAAGCCGCTAAAGGAAGCCGCTACCCGCCACGTTGCCGCGGACCCCGGCGGGGTGCAAGTGCGGCCGCCGGACTCCGCCCCTTACCTGGACCCTTCCCTTCTGAACACTGCCCCTCCTTCACGGATTCGTTCACGTCGAGGACACCAGATCCCCCATTTATTTTGGACACTTTTCCCCCCATTTTGGACACTTTCAGTTTATTGTTTAATAAAAGCCTCTCCGAGGCCTGACGTCACGCCCACTGTGTCTGTCGCTTGCTCCGCACCCGTGACACTATCTATCTATCATCTATCCGTCATTCTACGTATCCATTCTTCAATCTGCTATCTATCTATCTATCTATCCATCGTTCCATGTATCCATTCTTCGATCTGCTATCTATCTATCTATCTATCTATCTATCTATCTATCATCCATCCATCGTTTTACATATCCATTCTTCAATCTATCTATCTATCTATCTGTTTTTCTACGTATCCATTCTTCAATCTGTTACCTATCTATCTATCTATCTGTCTACCTATCTATCTATCTATTTATCTATCTATCTGTCTACCTATCTATCTATCTATCTATCTATCTATCTATCTATCATCCATCTGTCCATTTTTCTATGTATCCATTCTTCAATCTATCTATCTATATATCTGTCTACCTATCTATCTATCATCCATCCGTTGTTCTACATATCCATTCTTCAATCTATCTATCATCTATCTATCTATCTATCTATCTATCTATCTATCTATCTATCTATCTATCTATCTATCATCCATCTGTCGTTCTACGTATCCATTCTTCAATCTGCTATCTATCTATCTATCTATCTATCTATCTATCTATCTGTTTTTCTACGTATCCATTCTTCAATCTGTTATCTATCTATGTATCTATCTATCATCCATCCGTTTTTCTACGTATCCATTCTTCGATCTGCTATCTATCTATCTATCTATCTGTTTTTCTATGTATCCATTCTTCAATCTGTTATCTATCTATCTATCTATCTGTTTTTCTACGTATCCATTCTTCAATCTGTTATCTATCTATGTATCTATCTATCATCCATCCGTTTTTCTACGTATCCATTCTTCAATCTGCTATCTATCTATCTATCTATCTGTTTTTCTACGTATCCATTCTTCAATCTGTTATCTATCTATGTATCTATCTATCATCCATCCGTTTTTCTACGTATCCATTCTTCGATCTGCTATCTATCTATCTATCTATCTATCTTCCATCCATCTGTCCGTCGATCTACGTATCCGTGAATTATGTTTCATGCAAGTAATAAAGTTTTGATGTTTCTCCAGAAAATCCCTAAGAAAAAGAAAAATACACACAACGACACCATTAGACTACAGCAAGACTGCGGAATATTGTTTTGTGGATATTACAGTAGAATTTGATGAAAAGTGTTTGAGTTTAAATCAAAATCTCTTGATGTCTGATTGCAAACCTGAGCACAGTTTGAGACATTGTTGAGATCACCTCTGAAACCCTGGCGTGTGACCATGTTAGTGCAAATTACCTGGGCCAAATCAACGTTCTAGATGACTGACATCTTAAATTACAGTTTTCCACCGCTGTTATGGTAATAACTATAATAGAGCGGCCTAGCTATGCGATTGCTCTATATGTCCTTGAGTTTGGCAAGATGGGTGAATATGTACACTGCAGTGAGCACCACATACGAGAACTCTGTTATGTTTAGCAGTATTGCCCCATATCTCACACTTCCCCCACTACGCTTCATTTCTCCGCACTGCCTCTACTCTATTATTGCAAATATATTGCTATTCATAAAGGAGGAGTTGCAAAGCACTTTAAAGGAGGGGGAGGAATGAGCAGCAAATGTCTCATCTACAAGGCGAAGACAATAAACTTCCTCATGCAAGACTGCCTCGGCTAGCTTAATGTTCCTTGACGCCACGCGGGTGGAAACATTAGACTGCACATTTGTTAATCGCCTTAATCAAATTTATGCGTTCATGGTCAACCTGCACCGTTGCTTTCCTTCACAAACTGCCGCATCTATTTTAGAGATCTGACCCATCAATCTATCTTAAGATGTTGTGGTGATATTGTGACATGTACCAGATGTTGCAACTGCGTAGAAGACGAGGCACCAAGCAAAGTATGCTATTAACTTAATTGACTGCTCTAATCATACAAAATAGGAAAATTACACACGTCTCAATTTTGTCACCCAGACTTTTGCAGAAGTCTTACGCTTCTCAGATTTAACTCAAATCTCATGCATCTCTTCTAATTTCAAACAAAATCTGATATTTACTGATATTTACCTGGAATCATTATGAATCTCAATTTTGTCATCCAAACTTTTGCAGAAGTTTTCCACTTGTCAGGTTTAACTCCTCAAGCATCTCTTCTAGTTTCAGATGAGACCTCCAGATCTGTCTCATCTTCAGATTTGAAATCAGAGATTTTTCATTATGAAATCAAGTATTTCTCATTTTCATCAAATATCTCAAATTTCTACAAAGAACAAATTATATGCTATTCAGATTCATTTTAAAGCATTATACTTAATGTCACAGATAACTTAAACTAAAATCATTTAAAAAATAAATAAATAAAGCTAAAACTTAAAAATAAAAATGAATAAAAACAAAAATATACTATAAAGACATAAAATCAATAGCTAATAAAAATGTCAAAAACACAAAATGATTTTAAATACAATTAAAATGGAAAATATATATATATAAAAAAATGAATTCAACATATTAATATAAACTTTAGTATTATCTAAATGCTACTAAAATAACACTGCTTTATGTATCACTGGTGTCTATTTTAATTTTTCCTAAAGAATTCAAGGAGAAATGGCTGATATTTACCTGGAATCATTATGAATCTCAATTTTGTTACCCAAACTTTTGCAGAAGTTTTCCACTTGTCAGATTTAACTCCTCAAGTGTCTCTTCTAGTTTCAGATGAGACCTCCAGATCTGTCTTGTCTTCAGATTTGAAGAACCTGCAGTTAAAAGTCAGAGATTTTTCATTATTTTCATTATTTCATGGATAACTAAAACTAAAATCATAAAAATAATAATAATAAAAAAAGCTAAAACTTAAAAATAAAAATACTATAAAAACATAAAATCAATAGCTAATAAAAATGTCAAAAGCACAACTAAATTACTTAAACTTTAACTACAATTAAAATGGAAAAATACATAAACACAGTGCATTAACTAATGTTAACAAACAACTTGTGATTTTTATAAAGCATTAGTAAACGCTGAAATTATAGTAAATGGTGTAGAAGTATTGTTCATTCTTAGATCATGTTAACTAATGAACCTTATTGTAAAGTGTTACCTTTAAATGCTACTAAAATAACACTGCTTGATGCATCATTGCTGTCTTTTTACATTTTTCCTAAAGCATTCAAGGAGAAATGGCTGATATTTACCTGAAATCATTATAAATTTTCATCCTGGTTAAGACGAGAACATCTTGGTCACCAAAAAAAAAAATGTTCTTCTGAGATATTAAAGAGAAATCTCTAAACAAAAACACTATTTTCTGGGATAAGACACCAATTAGACCAAATTAGCACTCTGTGTTTGTTGCCGATTTTGTCTAAATCCATTTTTTCCGAATCCTGGCACACAAAGAAACACCCTGCGATGCAAGCGAATGAGCCTCGTAATAAGTTGCGTGGCGAAAAACCCATCACACGAAATACGCCAGCGTGGTGCTTAAGATGCCCTGCACGTTTTTGATTTCCCTCAAATGTAATTTCAAATGTTTAAAATGTCAAGAGGAAGAGGAATAGAAAACACACTTACGGACGGCTTCTCGGCCACACGCCGCCCTCCAAATCACGCTCGCCACCCTGATATAATCAGCGAGCGGGGCAGATTATTAAAATGCAATGACACCTAATACCTTTATTCAACCTGTCAGTCAACAATACGAGGGCTTTGCTGAAAGGGAAGGCGAGGACAGTCGGTGCGGGGTTAAAGGAGCTGTAGTTGTGTAGGGGATTAGAGCAGGTGGATGCAGGGACTGCTGCTTTTATTCTGCAGCCAAGCGGCGTGAAAATTGAGTCGGAGGGGCGCCGCGGGAGTCACATTCAGAGGAGAATTCACAGCCATTTGCTTCCCCACATTACCTTCCTTCATTTCATCTTCGCCGCGTGGACGACTGCCACGGCGCTGATGAGTTCGGGCCCCGGACCCCGCACCTTGCCGGAGAGCCATAGTTCAAACCTCAGCCTGTGAAATGGAGGCTCTCTGCTGTTGTCAGGTTAAGGGTTTCAGCACAAAGGCAGGTGAACCTCTATTATATTCTCTCTGATGTGGACGCATCGATTCCTTTAGCTCTTCAGCGAGATGGACCTGCAATAAAGATCAAATGGGCTATTCGGTTAAAGTCGATAGAGACGCTGACAATGCAAAGTCCTACTACCGGCGTAGCGTTTACTTTAGCATGGAAACCTTTTCATCCAAAGCATTATGCTTAAATGCTTCATATTGGTTTCACAGGCAAATCTAAATTGTGCAAAATTCAGAATCAAAGAATTGGTTCCTTTTTTTTGAACTGCAATGACAGGGAGAGGAATTTGCTGGGTTGAGATTAAACACAGGTGATGAAATATACACTACCATTTAAAAGTGACTTATGCTTACCGGGGCTGCATTTATTTGATCTAAAATACAGGAAAATCTGTAAAATTGCGAAATATTATTACAATTTCAAATAACTGTTTTGTATTTCAATATTTTTTAAAATGTAATTTATTCCTGTGATGCAAAGCTGAATTTTCTGCATCATTACTCCAGTCTTCTGTGATCCTTCAGAAATCATTCTAATATGCTGATTTGATGCTTAAGAAACATTTCTGAATATTATCAATGTTGAAAACAGTTGTGTTGCTTCATATTTCATAATTACTCAATTAAATTATTTTGAAAAAAACGTACTGACTTCAAACCTCTGAATAGTAAAAAATGGTTTCGCTTCTTGCAACTACCCTATAGTGAAAAATAAATATACTAAAATGTATTTGAAATACATTTATTTCATGCTAAGTATACTACAAATACATTTGCATATTTATGTACAGTACTTAATAAAAATACCCTGCAATTATACTTTTGGTATATTAAACTGGTATATTTAAAGTCTGATAAATTGGAAGTGCTTAATGCACTTTAATTGTGCAGAAGTAGTGCTAAAGTCGAACTAAATATACACTGAAGTAAATTTGATTGTGCTAAAGTGGAACTATTGCAAGTATACTTCATGTATACTTTAAATATCTTGCAATTAAACAATATCCTTATCAACAGTGACATTAAAACACATTGTAGGCTTAATATTAAGAAATGTGCATTGAGCACAAATAGTACTTTTAAGTTTAATTATCATTTTTATATCAGTGAGTCTCAAGTGATGTCATTAAATATGTTAACAAACTTGAACTATACTTAGTATAAAAGAAATATATATTAAATGCACTACAAGTCACATTTTTTTAAACAGTAAGATTTTTAATGCTTTTTTTTAAAGAAGTCTCCTCTGCTCACCAAGCCTGCTTTTATTTGATCCAAAGTACAGCAAAAACAGTAACATTTTGAAATATTTTTACTTTTTAAAATAACTGCTTTCTATTTGAATATATTTTAAAATGTAATTTATTCCTGTGATTTCAAAGCTGAATTTAAACAGCAAATCAGCATATTAGAATGATTTCTAAATGATCATGTGACGCTGAAGACTGAAGTAATGATGATGAAAATTTAGCTTTGGTCACAAGAAGAAATTACATATTAAAATATATTCAAATAGAAATCAATTATTTTAAACAGTAAAAATATTTCAGAATTTTACTGTTTTGCTGTACTTTGGATCAAATAAATACAGGCTTGGTGAACAGAAGAGAATTATTTAAAGAACATTAAAAAATTTTGATTGGTAGGGTATTATTACTTTTTACTAGGGTATTTTTATTAGCAGAGAAAAAAAAAAAATAATTTACCACAGTTTGTCAAAATGTATTAACCAATCAGCAACCATAACCAGAACTATGGCACTTTCATGTAAATGATTCTGGCAGATGTGCTCTTGCACTATAAATACACACATGAAATGTCAACAGCTAAGCCATGATGCTTTGATCAGGTTTCAAGAGTATTTGTGATTTTTTTTTCTTGATGTCTTAAGAGCACCTGACCAGCAGGCTTTCTCTTTTAAAACTCTCCTTTAATCTTTCTAAAGGATTTCCTGTCTGCCTTGGCGAACATCTACAGAAAAGCTCAATGTGCATTAAACGTACAGTTCTGATATGTGAAGCTATTTAATTTAAAGGGGTCATCGGATGCTAAGTTGACTTTTTCATGTTGTTTGAACATTAATGTGTGTTGGCAGTGTATGTACAAATCTACCCTATAAAGATAAAATCCATGCAGTGGTTTTTAATTAATCTGTAAAAATAATATCCCCTTTTTCAAATCGAGCCGTTCTCAGATGCCTTTCTGTGTGCCGTCACACCGACAGAGGCCGCTCCCACAATAGTTGATTGACATGAGCTCTCACCTCAGACCAGCTGTCACAGTCCAGTAACTTTCCATGTTTTGATACTGGAGCAGGGATGTAAGTTAGACAAGAATATCTCCGATTGAGCGATTGAGGTGTTGTGTTCCTGGATGTAATAATGAACATAGTGATCGTCATTTACTCCCGACATCTGAGCCGCTGAAAATGCAGTGGATTACATTTGTTTGTGAAGGGAATGCGCCTCCCGATCTACATATATCCGTCTATGTTCGCGCGAATCATTCATGATCCAGCTTCACTTACAGCAGAAGTGAGTATAAGCGTTTTTTTTTAATGAATCTTTGCGATCGCCTTTCCTTGTAACGTGGTAGTTAGCAAGTTTAGTGGCTAAACGCGCTAAATGCGGCTAATGTAAACAAGACCGTCTTTCCACAGAGAAGACAGGGGCGTGGCGAGCAGAGCTCATTTGCATTTAAAGGAACAACCCCTTAGAATGAGATGATTTTTGCAGAGCTGATTTTGGCAAGGTAAAAAGGGTGTTGTTTTACAAAACCATTGAGAATTTTTAATCAAAGTATATTATAGACTTTTCATTAAGACCCTAAAGAATCATATCAACTTGTGCAAAATGGGTATCCGATGACCCCTTTAACAATACAATGTAAACAGATATACATAGCACTTTTCACAAATAAGGTACAAAATAAGATTAAAACTCAGTATGATTAAAAAAAAAATAATTACATTTTTTAGCTAAAATTAAATTAAAATTAGCTAAAAATTGACTTACTACCAGTGAAAAGTTTTGGACAGTAAGATGTTTTTTTAAAGAAGTCTCTTTTGCTCACCAAGCCTGCATTTATTTGATCCAAAGTACAGCAAAAACAGTTACATTTTTAAATATTTTTAAAATTTAGAATAACTGTTTTTTTTATTTGAATAGATTTTAAAATTGAATTTATTCCTGTGATTTCAAAGCTTAATTTTTAGCATCATTACTCCAGTCACATGATCCTTCAGAAATAATTCTAATATTCTGATTTGCTGCTCAAAAAAAATTTATGTTGAAAACTGTTGAGTAGAATTTTTTTTAGGTTTCTTTGAGTTCAGAAGAACAGCATTTCTCTGAAATAGAAATGTTTTGGAACATTATAAATGTCTTTATCATCACTTTTGATCTATTTAAAGCATCTTAGCTGAATAAAAGTATTAATTTCTATAATTAAATCATTTTAAATAATTAATGACTAGATCATTTTTCTAATAAAACTTATACTGACTCCAAGGTTTTGAATGGTATAGTGTATAATGTGACAAGCTTTTTATTAAAAATAAATGCTTATCTTTGGATCTTTCATTTCATATTTATCAAAGAATTCTGAAAAAAATATATGATGATTTCTGAAGGATCATGTGACACTGAAGACTGGAGTAATGATGCAAAAAAATTAAAGCTTTGATCACAGTAATAAATTACATTTTAAAATATATTCAAATAGAAAGCAGTTATTTTAAATAGTAAAAATATTTCACAATATTACTGCTTTTGCTGTATTTTGAATCAAATAAATTCAGGCTTCATGAGCGGAAGAGACTTCTTTAAAAAACATCAAAATCTTACTGTTTAAAAAATTTTGAATGGTAGTGTAGATGAGTTTGTTTCTTCATCAGAACAGATTTGAAGAAACGTAGTATTCCATCACTCACCAATGCATCCTCTGCAGTGAATGGGTGCCGTCAGAATGAGAGTCCAAATAGCTGATAAAAACATCACAATAATCCACAAGTAATCCACACCACTCCAATCCATCAGTTAAAGTCTTGTGAAGCAAAAAGCAGCACGTTTGTAAGAAACAAACCCATCATTAAGGGGTTTTAACTTTAAAGCAGGGGTGCTCAACCCCGTTCCTGGAGATCGACCTTCCTGCAGAGTTCAGCTCCAACCCTGACCAAACACACTCGAACCAACTAATTAGGATCTGAAGGAGCACTTGATAATTACAGACAGGTGTGTTTGATTAGGGTTGGAACTGGAAGGTCGATCTCCAGGAACAGGGTTGGGCACCCCTGCTTTAAAGCATCACCAGTCGATAATCCATAATAATGCTTCCTCCAGTGAAAAAGTCCATCCCTCTTACATCAAAATCCACCCACATATTTGTTTAGGTCTGTTTTTTTGTTGGTGTTTGGTTTGTGCATATTTCTCTCCTGATTCAGACAAAATGATTTTTCATGATTTTCATGTTTCAGAATTTTAAATGACAAAATTATGACTGTGGTTTTTCATGCTAGTTAATTAGATAATAGTTTAATATCTGAAGAAACTAACACTACACCAGAGTCCCCCCGTCCTTCTTTACACTGTTGTGGTTACATGTGTAAAATCAGTTGTGTTTTTCATGTGTTGTCAGAAGCGAGCGCATGCCGACAGTGCTCTCGTCAACAGGAAGTGCAGATCTCTGCAAAGTTCCTTCCTCTGTTTCGACAGAGTCAGTGTCAAAGCTCTGCTTGCTGCAGTTTGTTTCAGATTAAAGCTGCTTGCAGAGGAAGAAATTCATCTTATTCTGCTCAACATCTTTCCTGTGTCAGGCCGCTGTCATCTAAATGGCTTATGCCTCAGTATAATGTCAGAGTAAAGCCCATTTATTGGTACACATCTCCACTTTGTCACTATGAGGGAGAATAGGTTGCCTCTGCATTGATCCGCCTGCCGGTGGCTTGATAAAGCTGGTTTGCTTCACGGCGCTAGCGTGCGAACGTTTGCCCTCGGCCCAGAGCGTCTGCTTTACATCACAGCATCTGTTCGGGCTTCAGCGCTAAAGAAGCACATTGAACTTTCCACAAGCCAATCATCTCACATCAGCATCGCATTCGCTTCAGACCCGGCGGTATTGATTCCGTTCAAATGCAATCATCACGTTTCCAGCGGTGGGGTAAACAACAAAGATTTACCAGAGGAGCTTGTTTTCTGTGATCTTGTTTAGAAAGACAGACAAAGAAAATAAATCTAAATCAGACTTTTTTGTATTTTAGTCCACATCTGTCAGCTTTGAGGCTTGTGTGCAAAAATATTTGATATGCACAATTAAAAGGATTAGTTCACGTACAGAATGAAAATTTCCTGATAATTTACTTACCCCCATGTCATCCAAGAAAAAACGTTTTTTGAGGAAAACAATCCAGGATTTTTCTACATATAGTGGACTTCAATGGTGGCCAATGGTTTGAAGGTCCAAACTGCAGTTTCAATGCAGCTTCAAAGGGCTCTAAACGATCTTAGACAAGGAATAAAGGTCTTACCTAGTGAAATGATCAGCTATTTAAAAAATATATAAATAAAAATTGATATACTTTAAACAACAAATGAACCACAAAATCTCAGCAATGCGCATTGCTTAATCATGTTGGAAAGTTTTTCCAAGGCTCATACAGATTCTAGATACAGAAGCACTACTTTAATTTTCAAGGACTTTAATCAAAGATCTCACTTATCAAACAATGTCTTATCTTTCAAATTCTAAAAAAAGGATCGGTCTGAATAATGATTCGCGAATCATCATTTCAGATCAGGACTCGGAGCGCAAAATGATTCAGGAAACCTGCTCTGAAATTCCAATATAAATCAAATGATTCACGTTACGAGAAGTTCCATTCTAAATCAAATGATTCGTGAATCTGCTCTGAAATCTCGATCTGAAAAAAAATGATTCACCATACTATACACGCTCTGAAGTCCCGAACTGAATCAAATGATTCGCGAACCCCCACTGAATCCCGATCTGAATCAAATAATTCACGAACCATCATTTCAGATTAGGACTTGGAGCAGGGATCCCGAATTATTCAATTTGTGAAATGATTCACGAACCTGCTCTAAAGTTCCAATCTAAATCAAATGATTCGCGAATCTGCTCCGATCCTGATCTGAATTAAATGATTCATGATACGAGAAGTTCCGATCTAAATCAAATGGTTCGCAAATCTGCTCCGATCCTGATATGAATTAAATGATTCACGATACAAGAAGTTCCAATCTAAATCAAAAGGTTCGCAAATCTGCTCCGATCTTGATCTAAATTAAATGGTTCGCGATACGAGAAGTTCCGATCTAAATCAAACGGCTCGCAAATCTGCTCCGATCTTGATCTGAATTAAATGATTCACAATACAAGAAGTTCCAATCTAAATCAAAAGGTTCACAAATCTGCTCCGATCTTGATCTGAATTAAATGATTCACGATACGAGAAGTTCCGATCTAAATCAAATGGCTCGCAAATCAGCTCCAATCCTGATCTGAATTAAATGATTCGCGATACGAGAAGTTCCGATCTAAATCAAATGGTTCGCAAATCTGCTCCAATCCTGATCTGAATTAAATGATTCGCGATACGAGAAGTTCCGATCTAAATCAAATGGTTCGCAAATCTGCTCCAATCCTGATCTGAATTAAATGATTCGCGATACGAGAAGTTCCGATCTAAATCAAATGGCTCGCAAATCTGCTCTGATCTTGATCTAAATTAAATGGTTCGCGATACGAGAAGTTCCGATCTAAATCAAATGGCTCGCAAATCTGGTCCGATCTTGATCTGAATTAAATGATTCACGATACAAGAAGTTCTGATCTAAATCAAATGGTTCGCAAATCAGCTCCGATCCTGATCTGAATCCAATGATTTGTGATACATGGAGTTTAGATCTAAATCAAATGGTTTGCGAATCTGGTCCGATCCTGATCTGAATTAAATGATTCATGATACGAGAAGTTCCGATCTAAATCAAATGGTTCGCAAATCTGCTCCGATCCTGATCTGAATTAAATGATTCACGATACGAGAAGTTCCGATCTAAATCAAATGGTTCGCAAATCAGCTCCAATCCTGATCTGAATCCAATGATTTGTGATACATGGAGTTTTGATCTAAATCAAATGGTTTGCGAATCTGGTCCGATCCTGATCTGAATTAAATGGTTCGCGATACGAGAAGTTCCGATCTAAATCAAATGGCTCGCAAATCTGGTCCGATTTTGATCTCAATTAAATGATTCACGATACAAGAAGTTCCGATCTAAATCAAATGGTTCGCAAATCAGCTCCGATCCTGATCTGAATCCAATGATTTGTGATACATGGAGTTTTGATCTAAATCAAATGGTTTGCGAATCTGGTCCGATCCTGATCTGAATGAAATGATTCGCGATACGAGAAGTTCCGATCTAAATCAAATGGTTCACAAATCTGGTCCGATCTTGACCTAAATTAAATGATTCGCGATACGCGAAGTTCCGATCTAAATCAAATGGTTCGCAAATTTGCTCTGATCTTGATCTAAATTAAATGATTCGCAATACGAGAAGTTCCGATCTAAATTAAGTGGCTCGCGAATCTGCTCCGATCTTGATCTGAATTAAATGATTCACGATACGAGAAGTTCCAATCTAAATTAAAAGATTTGCGAACTGCTCTGAAGTCCTGATCTGAATCAAATGATTCACCATATGAGATCTGATTGGAGCGCTTCGAAACAGTTAATCATTTTGCAACGCAATGGTTTAACTGATTCAGAGTTTCGAAAAGCTGCGTTTCATTCATCACTGTATGCACTTTTTAAAAATCGATGTCAAAATTCAAAAATGAATGTCTCTTTTAATTTGATCTAGTTTTTGCTAGTGAATCACTTAGGACAAATGATTGAAGTCACTTCAGTTCAAAAGGGTAGGGTAGGGCAAAAACTTCTAATTTTCTCTTCCAACTTCAAAATCGTCCTTTTTTGTAAAGGTTGTTTGACTTTTTTTTTTTTTTACGTTTACTTTGTAAACACCGGGTTGGTACTTCTGTCTACATAATGCGTGAGGTCGACCTAGTGCAAGATGATCATTTGTTGTTAAAAAGCATATAAATTTTATTTTATTTAGAAAATGACTGATTGTTTCACTAGATAAGACCCGTATTCCTCAGCTGGGATCATGTAGAGCCATTTGAAGCTGCATTGAAGCTACGATTTGGACCTTCAACCAGTTGATCCCCATTGAAGTCCACTAAATGGAGAAAAAAAAACAGTAATGTTTTCCTCAGAAACCTTCATTTCTTTTCGAGTGAAGAAAGAAAGACATGAACATCTTGGATGACATGGGGGTGAGTAAATTTATCAGGAAATGTTTATTCTAGAAGTGAACTAATCCTTTAACATTACAGTATTTCTCTTTGTTCTGTTGATTCATCGTTTCTCCCCCTAATTTGCAAATCATGTTCATTGCTGTGACGTAGTTGAAGGCTAATGTCATCGCTTACTCACCCTCAACTTAAATCATTTCTGTGAAACACAAAAGGGGATTTTGCCAAATTGCTGTTGTCCATCAAAAATATATCATGACTGCAGATGACAAACCCTTAAAAAGAAACAAACAACACTCTAAAAGCAGTCCATATGATATTTATACACACACATGCATACATATATAAACTTCAGGTTGCGGTTTCTTGCGAGCAAACTTGCAAGAAGCCACTACCTGCTGTGTCCGGTCACAGTATTTAAAGGTCATGGAAAAAAAAAAGTTCATTCGTACCACTTCCTTTGGATCTCAGCCAGCATCTGCGGCTATTCGATCCAATTTTGTTTTGTGGCTTCATCTGACCTTGATCTTCTGTCTCTTTGGCTTCTGGAATAATATAAGAAATCACAAAAAACAGTACATCAAAAATGTTTATTTCTTTTAAAGCCTCCTTTTCAAGTTTCAATTACGTTTTCTCTCCTTTTCTAGCACTGTGTACCACCATGAGTTGAAATATGTTGAAAAGCAGGCTTATATGTGAAAAGCAGACTGATATGAACTGAAAAAGAAGATATGCATCATCTGAAAGTTTCAATTGTGAGTGATGTCGAATGAAATGAAAATGAAAAAGAGAAATGATATTGCAAACAAAAGCTTGTTCTTGGAATTGATGAGCTCAGTGTTTGAGTGCTATTGCTGTTTACCGAGTGTGTGTCTAATACTTGTGCAGATCTGAAAATATATATAAAATAATAAATCTGTGATGACATTTTAATTTAATATTCTTAAAAACGTTTATCCACCAATTCAAAAACAGTGTAGTTTAACCATGTCATGTCAAAGGACAGCAAAACACAGAAGGATAAATTTGCAGCTGGTCATTATCTGAAGCGGCTGATAGGTTACGTCAATTAATTTTAAATTATTCTAAATGATAGATTTTTAAATATTTGTTATATATTTTAATTGTTTTTAGTTTATTAATTATGTTTTTTTTTTTTTAAGTCATTTATACAGCCTGAACAGTAATACTAATTATACTAATATATATAATATATATATTATTTTTTGAAAATATTTTTTGGGGTATAACTTTTTTTTTTTTTTTGGTATAAAAAAAAAGGTTGCTTATACATTGAACACTAATACTAAAAAAATATATATATTATATATATATATATAAATGTATATATATATATATATATATATATATATATATATATATATATATATATATATATATATATATATATATATACACACTGTATAATATATAATATAATATAATATATATATATATATTTTTTTTGGTTTATTAATTATAATTAAAAGAAAAAGTCCATTATACAGCCTGAACACTAATACTAATAATAAATTCCTCTCATTTTCCAAAAAAAAAAAAAAAAAAAATTAATTCATTCATTTAAAAAAAAAAAAAAAAAAAAAAAACAGTCATAAGGGTCAATTTTTCAAAATTGAGATTTATACATCATACAATGATGTATGGTTTGTTAGGACAGGACAATATTTGGTCGAGATACAACTATTTGAAAATCTGGAATCTGAGGGTGCAAAAAGAAAGTCGCCTGTAAAGTTGCCAAAATAAAGTTCTTAACAATGTATATTACTAATCAAAAATTAAGTTTTCATATATTCACAGTAGGAATTTTACAAAATATCTTCATGGAACATGATCTTTACTTAATTTCCTAATGATTTTTGCCATAAAAGAAAAATCAATCATTTTGACACATATAATGTATTTTTGGCTATTGCTAAAAATATACCCCAGCAACTTAAGACTGGTTTTGTCGTCCAGGGTCACATTTCAGGGTTTCATTTCCAAAACAAAACAAAACAAAACAAAACAAAAAAAGACTAATACTAATATATATATAATATATATATATAATTTTTTTAAAAACGGTATAACTATTTCAAAATGTATTAATTATATATATTTTTTTAAAAAAAAGTCCTGTATACAGCCTGAACACTAATATGAATAACAAATTCCTGTAATTTAAAAAAAAAAAATAATAATAATAATTATATATATATTAAGAATTCAGACGCAAAATCCTCTAAATCCATCTGACGTATTTCTTTAAAATAAGCATCTCTTTCTGGCTACTTTGTATAGGTTTCTATGTAAGTACTGGTACTTCTGATTGGGCTGAGGCGGGAATTTAGCGAGTTTGAAGTAAAAGTATTTGATGGACGTATAATATGTGTCGAGAGCATTCACTCAGTATCATTATCTCATTTTTGACCGAGATGGCTTTTAGCTGGTTTTGCATCTGAACTCTTCATATATATTTTTTAAATGGTATAACTATTCAAAAAATGTATGAAGCCATTTCTAAGAACTAGGCACATGCATTTTAAATAACATTTTTACATTCGATTTAAATTAGTCTCTTTTCATCTTCTTGGACATCTTTGTCACTGAACCCTTTATAGAACTCATAAATCTCCATTCATACTTTGATTGGACTCTAATCAGAGCTGAAGTGAATATTTGCGTCGCTGAATTCAGCTTGACGATCATCCACCAATTTTCTTTCAGATCAGTGATGAAAATCTTTGTCGGATTATCATGTCTTTTCTGCAGACTGACTTTTCATGGCGTTTCTCAAATACACTAATTTCTCATATTTCCACACCCAACTTGAGTGAATTTTTGGACTTGCGTTTCCATGGAATCGGCCTCCATGCTGGAATCATGGAGCTGTTTCCATGACAATCCACCACCTGTTGTTCCGTTCCTTTCACACGTCTGCCATGAGATGATTGGCATTTGGGAATAACAAATTATACAGGTTAATTTCTTTGTTAGGAGGCACCGGATCTAAGGCGTCTCATTTTCACGTCTATAGTGTACAGTAGCTATACCAAATAAATCCAACGTGTTAAAGGTTACGAACAAATTTAGCCTTTAAAAGCTTATTTTAGTCCCAAGAGCGATGAATATATTTCAAAAATGGCCCCAGTGATTACTGTCAGGAGGACTCAAGTGAAATGACGGCTCAATAATGGGTCGATACTGACCTATTCAGACTCATTGATGAGAGGAAAGCTCTAAAAAGAAGTATAAGGCCGCGTTTTAAACAACTAAATGCTTTCGCAAAGACTTATACAAGGGAAAGGCCAGTTTTAAAGAACGACAGTTCATGGAAAAAAGAAGAACTTCCTGTATGTTGTCAGCTATTTTGAGGTTGTCTCCTTTCAACGGTCTCATACTGTAAATACTGAAATAATCTTGTCATACAGTGACATGTGGGGAGGACATGCAGATGTTTAATTGCATTTAAAGTGCCATGTGTGCAGATGCATTTGGCCCCATTGCATTCTGGTAGCAATTACACATTATGGATTGTTTAAAGTACAGATCCCAGAGGAATGCTGAAGTTTCTAAGGCTGTTTATAAAAGATCATGATCTTGGGGTCATTGTTCCTCCCTCAGCTACACAAACACAAAGGCAAGATTCACAGAAAAGCATGCAGAAGCATTTCCAGCGTTTCTTGCGTTTTGTGAAATTGCACCAGGGGACACGGAGTCTGCACAACAAACTGAGGGAAAAATATCAAATATTCATTTCTAATAATGTCCGAATTTCCCAGGGACACAATGCAACCCCGTATACCCTTTCATTGTATAATCGCGGTGCATATTTTACCAGATTTGCCCCTAAAATGAGTTCAGAAAAATGCACAGATTCTGTCAGGGCCTCATGTGTCCAAAATTGGCATTTACAAAAGATGCTAAGCTGCTGATATTGTTAGGATTTATGTTATAAAAGCCTAGAAAGAACAGCAAAACATCACTTATAATGGGCTTTATGATGCTATAATATCTAATATGATCACATAATGGCTTTTATGTCATCACAAAGAACATTATGAAGCCATAACAGCTATTCATAATATCACTGCATAATACCTTTTATGATGTCACAATGGGCATTAAGGTTTCGTAATGGTCTTTATGATATCATAATGCCCTGATATTACAATATATACACTACTGTAAAAAGTTTGAGGTCACTTTTTCTTTTTCTTTTTTTATATAGAAATGAAAACTTTTATTCATCAAGGATGTATTAAATTGATCAAAAGTGGCGGTAAAAACATTCATAATGTTACAAAAGATTCATATTTCAAGTTTTTTGAACTAAAAATGTATCATTGTTTCCACAAGAAAAATTAAGCAGCACAACTGTTTTTAACATTGACAATAAGAAATGCTTCTTCAGCAGCAAATCAGCATATTAGAATGATTTTTGAAGAATCCTGTGACACTGAAGACTGGAGTAATGATGCTGAAAATTCAGCTTTGATCACATGAATATATTACGTATTAAAATATATTCAAATAGTAAACGGTTATTTTAAATAGTTTTAATATTTCTGATTTTTCCTGTATTTTTGATCAAATAAATGCAGCACTGCTGAGCATAAAAGAGTTTTGAAACATGACATAGGATTTTTGTTTGCAATTCGTGTTGTTTTGTTGCATCAGGGTTGATGCGAACAGGCTCTCGCGTCACTCTCCATGAAAGCGTGAGCTAAATGACATTTAGAAAACTGCATCTTGAGCGTCTCATTGCTCCGTCCATCACTCATAATCAATCATATTATTTATTGTTTTATTGTTACATATTATTTACATATTATTTATTCACGGACTAACGCCCGCACAAACCGTCGTCCATTTGCTGCTTAAATAATACGGGCTTAACGACAGCATCATCTAACACGGCGGCATGAAACAGCAGCGTGAAATCATGAATTAACAGCCCGGCGGCTCCTATATCATGTCAAAAGCGGCACAATCAGAGTACATCAAATTGATTTCTTCACTTGTGCCGTGATGACTGTTGCATGGGTTGAATAGCACTTGATTGTTAGATTGAGTGTGACTGCTGCACTGGGCCCATTAAAGCTTTCTGACAATGGCAACGAAGTAATATTCTTAGCTTTTCCAGACGCTCATCAATGGATACAGAAATAACGCTGATGAACAAGCCTCCTCTATTTAACAGAGCTTGTTTCCCAAGAGCTGTCACTTAGCAACAGGGCTGTCAGTGGACTCCTGGGCATCTGAGATGTCCTGTCAAGCAAATGACTGAATTCCACTAAAAGGCTATTAATAAAACCTTTTTACCTGGAAAACAAATCACCTTTAATGCATCCCATCAGACATAGGCTGTAGCGTCTGATTAGCGTCTGGAAAATTCAGTCGCCAGAAAATTGCACTCCTCTCCAGGCTTAAAGCGACGGCTTGTTCGAAAATAAAAATCCCCCCTCGTGTCGACTCAGACCTGTGCGGTGTTATTGTTCTGTGAACGAAAAAGAACAGGGTGAACGTTAAGAACTGATGAACTGGCCTCATGTCAGGTCATGGATGTGAATCTGAATTGAATTGGTCTCAACAACTGAATGGAAATTTAATTGGAAAGACAGGAAGAGGAATTTATTGACTATCTATCTATCTATTTATAGTTTGTTTGATCATTCTATCTGTCTATCTATCGATCTATCTATAATTTGTTCATTCTATCTATCTAACTAGCTATCTATCTATCTATCAATCCATCTATAGTTTGTTTGTTCATTCTATCTGTCTATCTATCTATCTCTGTCTACCTATCTTTCTATTGTTCTATCATCTATCTATCTATCTGTCTATCTATCGTTTTATCTATCTATAGTTTCTTTGTTCATTCTATCTATCTATGTGTCTATCTATCTGTCTGTCTATCTATCTGTCATCTATCTATCTATCTATAGTTTGTTTGTTCATTCTATGTCTCTATCTGTCTGTCTATCTATCTATAGTTCATTTGTTCATTCTATCTATCTATCTATCTATCTATCTATCTATCTATCTATCTATCTATCTATCTATCTGTCTGTCTATCATCTATCTATCTATCTATAGTTAATTTGTTCAGTCTATCTATGTATCTATCTATCTATCTATCTATCTGTCTGTCTATCATCTATCTATCTATCTATCTATAGTTAATTTGTTCAGTCTATCTATGTATCTATCTATCTATCTGTCTATCTATCTATAGTTAATTTGTTCAGTCTATCTATCTATCTATCTGTCTGTCTGTCTATCTATCTATCTATCTATCTATCTATCATTCGTTCATTTTATCTCTCTCTATATTATTTATTCTATCCATTGTTCTATCTATTGATTGTATCTATCTATCTATCTATCTATCTATCTATCCATCCATCTATCTATCTACCTATCAATCATCTCTCTCTGTCTGTCTGTCTATAGTTTGTTTGTTCATTCTATCCATCTATCTATCTATCTATCTATCTATCTATCTATCTATCTATCAATTGTTCAATCTATCATCTATCTATCTATCTATCTATCGTTCTATCTATCTGTCTGTGTCTATCTATCTATCATCTATCGGTCTGTCTGTCTATCTATGGTTTGTTTGTTCATTCTATCTATGTATCTATCTATCTATCTGTCTGTCTATCTATCTATCATCTATCTGTTTATCTATCTATAGTTTGTTTGTTTATTCCATGTATCTATCTTTCTATCTGTCTGTCTACCTATCTATCTATCTATAGTTCATTTGTTCATTCTATCTATGTATCTATCTATCTATCTATCTATCTATCAATAGTTTGTTTGTTCATTCTATGTATCCATCTATCTATCTGTCTGTCTGTCTGTCTGTCTGTCTATCTATCCATCTATCTATCTATCTATCTATCTATCTATCTATCTATCTATCTATCTATCACACCTAAAGACCCTGTAAATCTTTGTCAAACCAACACTGAGTCTGTATTTGCGTTTCTAGTTAATTAGTAGAATTTTAATTGTACTTCATTCAAATTAAAAACTGTAATTGCACATCACCATCTTTCACATTTTAGCGCAACTTTCCAAATTCTAATTGCAATTAAAGCATATATTTCTAATTTATCTTTTTGTTTTAACATTTTTTGTTTCATTTTTGCATTGAAATGTAGATAATTGATTTCAGTTTTCAATGTAAATTATAATATCATATGGTATAGAAAGTAGCATTCTCATTCATGGCTGAACTATGCTTCTACCTCTGTTTCATTTTCAGTGCTGCACATGGAATCAAAGGATTTTTCATTTGCAATATGCCATGACTAACCACTTGATATATTTTTTTTGTCACCGCGCAGCGGTTTCACATCACAGGGATTCAGTTTTAACGTCCAATAACAACAGATATACGAGTCTGTAATCGGTTCCTGCAACTTTTACAGCCAATAAAATGATTTACATCTCAGTTTACAGATGAAATACATCATATCAACATTTTTCTCCATCTGCCACATTATATTTGAGTTTTAAAGTGTCAAGTGCAGGGTAATAAGCTGGTAACAGACTCTACGGCATATGTCTCCGGCTCAAAGGACAAAATATGTCTCTCCATCTATTGATCTGGCTAGGAGGGAATGGTTAGTTGTTCCCACTAGAGTTGCTGTAGTGTTTATAAAGATGTGAATGTGGTTAAACAAGGCATTAACACTCAATCTGGCCTGAGACGAATGATTATGTCTCTGGGGAGCTGTAGCTGCCACCTCTTGTTTGTGTCTTAGTACTTTAGAACTAACAGTCCTTAGAAGATTAGTCTGTCTGAGAGCAACGAAAGAGCATCGGTGTGCATATTGCACGGGCATCACTTTGACCCGAGTCAAAATGCTTCTGGATAGCAGTTAATGTTTAAAATTAAAACTATTAAAACTATGTTTAAAACTTAAACTATCAAAAACAAATCTGAAAATGAAATAAAACATTAGAAATAAAGCTAAAGAGAAATATTAAAGATAGTAAAAGCACATTACAAAATTACTAAAACAAATTAAAATATAAAAATAAATGCTACATATTAAATAAATAAATAATACTAAAACTGGATGCCCCTAAAGACAGTTAATTAACTTTCACTGGAAATTTGGTTCATCATTAATGAAAAAGATGCAATATAATAATACGAAAACACACACAACATCCATCAGAGCCTGGTGGTATAGGACAGCAGTTTTCCCTGCGGCAACATGGACTCCATTCTTGCACAGTCGTGCATTTACCTATTTAAGACAAAAATATACCTGGAGAAAGCTATCCGTCAGCATTCCTATCCTTCTCAATGGCAGTCGCTCAGCTGGCGCGTACAGTCCCAGTGGTTTGCCATGTTTCATGGGCACAAAAAAATCAGTGACGTCAAACATGCTGCACTGCATCTAAATGGAAGAGAGCAATTGCACATCACAAGATCTGATTAAATGGTTAAATTTATCAATGCTGTTATTGATAACCAAAACTAAAAAAAAATTTACAATTAGTCACTGAAATGTTGTTATTGTTAAGTAAAACTACAACTAAAACTATGGTCACTTTTTACATGTCCAGGGTTCCAGAAGCAGAAGTCATCATAAACATCTGTAATGGTGAACAGAAACTACATAAGATATCATTTTTGTGAGATTAAGGAGAGAGATTGATTCTGATTCTCTCTTTCAAATTTGCTGTCAATCCCTCAGATATTGTATTAGAAAAACACTCAAGCAGTAACTAGTTTTCTGTAATTTAATGCCAAGGTAGATGAAAATAAATTAAAAATGAAAACACACTACCAGCCAAAAGTTTTTGAACAGTAAGATTTTTAATGTTTCTGCTCACCAAGCCTACGTTTATTTGATCCAAAGTACAGCAAAAACAGTGCAATTTTGAAATATTTTTACTGTTTAAAATAACTGTTTTCTATTTTAATATATTTTAAAATGTAATTTATTCCTGTGATTTCAAATCTGAATTTTTAGCATCATTACTCCAGTCACATGATCCTTCAAAAATCATTCTAAAATTCTGATTTGCTGCTCAAAAAACATTCATTATTATTATTATTATTATTATTAATGTTGAAAACCTCTGAGTAGAATTTTCAGGTTTCTTTGATGAATAGAAAGTTCAGAAGAACAGCATTTATCTGAAATAGAAATATTTTGTAACATTATTAATGTCTTTATTATCACTTTTGATCAATTTAAAGCATCCTTGCTAAATAAAAGTATTAATTTCTATGACTTCTTTCCCCCCCAAAAAAGGTATAGTGTATAATGTTACAAAAGATTTTATTTTCTTTGGATCTTTCCATTCATCAAAGAATCCTGAAAAAAAAGTACTCAACTGTTTTAAATATTGATAATAATTTTAATAAAAAATGTCTCTTGAACAGCAAATTAGCATATTATAATGATTTCTGAAGGATCATGTGACCCTGAAGACTGGAGTAATGATGCTGAAAATTTAGCTTTGGTCACAGGAATAAATTACATTTTAAAATGTATTCAAATAGAAAGCAGTTACTTTAAATAGCAAAAATATTTCTAAATGTTACTGTTTTTGCTGCACTTTGGATCAAATAAATGCAGGCTTGGTTAGCAGAAGAGACTTCTTTAAAAAAACATTAAAAATCTTACTGTTAAAAACCTTTTGACTGGTACTGTATATATTTAGAAATGGTGAATTGCAACAAGTAGAAAAAAAATAAGTTTAAGTACTAAAATAACTAAAACTGAAATAAAAATACTGTGAAAATACTAAAAAGAAAACGGATAAATGGACAGCCAAGATGGCAGTGTTCCCTGTAGCAACATGGATTGAACAGTCATTTCTGCATTTACCTATTTATGACTAATATTTCTGGAGAAAGCTATCCGTCAGCATTCCCATTCTTCTCAATGGCAGTTGCTCAGCTGGCGCGTGCAGCCCTGGTAATCGTCCATCTTTCATGCACTGTAAAAATGATTCTTTGATGAGTTATAAATAAAACAAAGAATATTAGAGTGTGTTTTATAAGAAAATAATATATCAGTCTTACTACTTCAAAATTTCATATTTAATTCAATGCGTTACTTGCTGTTTCCTTGCAATTTACAGCGTGGGCATGAAAAATCTGTGCCCATGGTGCGCTGCATCTAAATGGAGGAGAGCAACTGCACATCACAAAACTGGTGAAGGAAAGATGCTTCTCAATGGATAGGTAGTACAGTAGACATGAGAGGAGTGACAGGGAGGGGATGATGGGAGAGGCAGAATGAGGGGAGGAGAGAGATTTGGGAACCGCTCCACAGCCACAGCTTGATTCTCTCACAAAGGGTCATTAGTGAAGTAATTAACGCGTGCCGCTGTGCCCTGGAGCTCCTGCGCCGACTGTGAGCAATGACTACTAATGACATAAAGCAGTCTTCCACGGAGCCTATAGCCTGAAGAAACACTTCCACACACGACACTGCAAATAATCCTCTTTCATTAAGCACACAGACAAACATATTTCACAGTCGCCTCACCTTATAAAATAAAGGTTCTTTATTAGCATCAACGGGAAGAACCTTTAACATCCATGGACCCTTAATAGGTGGAAAACAGTGTTGTCAGTACTTGGTACCAAGTGACGTAGAAAAGGGATCTTATTATAATATTACCGCCCCTTAATCTGCACAATTCCACCCACAGCGTTGTAATTTTGTATTTTGCAAGCGACAACGGTGTAGCAATTCTAATGCCATCGAGCAAAGCATGCTAACTGTTCTGTCGTTGGCTGCACAGATGAGCACAGAACACTATTTAGAGTCCCAGCCTCAGAGGAGACAAGAGAGCAGTGGATTTATTGATTTATTCAATGTACATTACGCTGCTGCCGTACAGATCTAATATAAACATGTCATTCTTTCCCAGCTGTTTACCTTCACAAACATAACTGCTGACTGTTTTTGTAACTCCTGTGCATTTTTAACATAAACTTGCGTGTATTTGACAGTTTAAGTGCAATAAGACATGAAAGAGAACTTAGATTAGTACTCACATGCCATGTGACCAAACAGATGTTTTTCGTACAATACCTGAGGTACAAGCTGTAAAGGCACAGCCCTATTCTGGGAAAGGGGGTGGGAAGCAGCATCTCATTTGCATTTAAAGAGATATGCAGTTTCTGCTTCCACTCAAAATAGGCATTTTCAAAATGATTAAATAATAAATGATAATACCTATAATGTTTTTTTTGTTTTTAACTTTGCTAACTAAAGTTACTCTTTTCTTTTTTTTTTTTCTTAAAATGAATATTTTTTTGCTAAAGGCTACATGCTGTTTTAACATTTTAACAAATTATTTATAATTACTAATAGAAATATAGCTGCAAGCAGTGATTACCGGGGTTCAAGCGCTTTAAGGCATTTAAGCAAATGATGGAAAAAGACATTGTTTGCCAAGCCTGTAACTATTGATTTAAAAAAGCATTTTTGGCAAAACCAGGTAATTTACCAAAGAAATATTATGATTTTTAATAATGGTGCCAGTTGTGGTCTGATCCCCTTAAAACTTTGCTTGCTTATTTAGAATCACCTGTCGCATGTGCTTACCAGGTTTTGTGAAGTTTTGAGTTTTCCTTTAGGTTTTATAGGATTTTGAGTAAATTTGGACAGGCCCCTTTTCCAAATGACCCCGTTATAGCTTCCCAAAGGGTAAATTTCAACATATTTTTGATAATTATTGGCCTACAGAGTCCAAAGAATTGTACTGCAGTGTTTTTTTTCCAGAACCTAGGCCTAGTTCACAAAAGTAGGTTTTTTACATCTTCAATCATAACAAACGATTTGATTGACAGCAGCGGTTCTAGATTCAAAGTTGTCCAGAATGAGAAGTTCTATCATATGACACGAATATTGTGTGTATGTGTGAAAAACTGTGCAACGTACAACCATTTATGCACTTAAAAAATGTGATATCGCTTTGTTTCAAATTCCTCTTTGACCTCTTTCAGACCTTTGGGGCTGTGAGGCGAACAGGCCCACCAAGTTTCGTTCCGATTGGCCTCCATTAACCTTATCTAATAACAGGTGTTCAAACTGTGTTTTTTGAGATACAGAAATGTCCTTGTAGACACTTCGGACCAAGCCCGTGTACACGACAAATGATTGTGCAGTTATAGCCATTTTTGGTGCCGTAGGTACAGCCATTTTTATGTTTTTCACCTCACAAGTGGCCAAGCCCTGAGATTTTGCCCTGGGACATCAGATTGAACTCTTACATAAGTGTTCTGAGTTTGACGGAGATATCTCATTCCGTTCAGGAGTTATAGGCATTTTACTAAAATTGGCCCTGCCCCTTTCAAACGTTTTGGTAAGTCGAAAGTTCAACTTTTTTTTTTGACAATTATTGATACTCACTTTCCAGAGAATCTTTCTGCACTGGTTTGGTTCTAATCGGGCCAAAAACCTAGGATTAGTTCGCAAAAGTAGTTTAAAAAAAAAAAAAAAAAAGCGAAAAACACTAAAATTCTGAGGCATGCATTTTGTTTGGCGTGAGCCAAGGATTCCAACAACATAAGACACTTGAGCCTGCGAATGACGGTTTAGTAGTTATGAGTGATTTCGTACTTTTGACCGTAGCGCCCCCGTCAGGCTGACTGGGGCGAGCCTTAGTCACGTTGTCGGCGCTGTGAGTGCTACCATCCCTCCAAGTTTCAAGTCTCTACGACTTACGGTTTGGTCTGCACGATCAGTTTTACATGGAGATCGCTGATCCATGACCATTCTGACAATTAAAATAGGGTTTCAGCATTACACACTTGAACCCCTAATTAATAAATCTCTTGCAGACCAAACCGTAAGTCATAGAGACTTGAAACTTGGAGGGATGGTAGTACTCATCCTACTGACGTCGTCACCAATGCTCGCCCCAATCGGACTGATGGGGGCGCTACAGCGATCAAAAGTACAAAATCGGTCATAGCTACTAAACCGTCAGTCGCAAGCTTAAGTGTCTTATGTCCTTGGAATCCTTGGCTCACGCCGGACAAAACACACACATCAGATTCAATTGTGAGGCCGGAACCAGAACCAAACCAGTAAACCAAAAGATTCCCTGGAGAGCGAATATCAATAATTATCAAAAAACCTCACCATCTCAAAGGGGCAGCAAAACAGGAAAAGGGAAGGGCCACTTTTAGTAAAATGCCTATAACTCCTGAATGGAATGAGATATCTTTGCCAAACTCAGAACACTAATGTAAGAGCTCAATCTGGGGTTGCAGGACAAAAAGGAGCTTGGCCACTTGGTGGCAATATATTAGAGGGAAAAATCTTCAAAATGCCTTTACTGTACCTACGCCACCATTGTCCTATCAACGTGGAAATTGGTGTGCACGGTCTTGGTCTTGATAAATGTGTCTATAAGGACATTTGCGTATCTCAAAAAAAAACATGGCCGAAATTGCCAGACGAAGTTTGAACACGCACTTATTAGACAAGGTTACCGGAGGCCAATCGGAACGAAACTCAGTGGGCCTGTTCGACTCACAGCCCATGTCAAAGATGTCAAAAACCTACTTTTGCGAGCTAGTCCTAGGTTTTTCGCACAATCTGGATAAAAACACTGCACTCTCTAGGTTAATAATTCTCAAAAAATTTTTTTGGAAATTTACCCTTTGGGAAGCTAATAATGGTGGGATCATCCAGAAAAGGGGCCCGTCCAAATTTACACACAATCCTATAAAGCCTAAAAGAAAACTCAAAACTTAACAAAACCTACTGAGCACATGCGACAGGTGATTCTAAGCAAGCATGTAAAGTTTTAAGGGGATTGAACCATATAATATATTTCTGTGACAAATTACCTGTATTTGGCCAGAATGCTTTTCCGATCATTGATTTAGGTGGATTCAGACTTGCTAAACAATTTGACTTTTTCCATATTTGCTTAAATGCCTTAAAGCACTTGAGCCCCAGTAATCGCTGCTTGCAGCTATTTTTGAATAATTCAGTTTAATATATTTTTGAATACTAAAAAGTACAATAGTTTTTGCTAAAGTACCGAAATTGGTTCCAAGAACCATGAAATATTATTGGCATTGGTACTGACTACTGAAATACTGGAAAACACTAGTGGAAAAATATTCTTTAAATGATTAAAAAAAAAAAAAAAAAAAAGAAAATAATAGTTCTTATAAGAATTGTTCACTGAAAGATTCCAGTGTGGTTTTTCTATAGCATCACTGTGAAAAGCTGCTTTTAGAAGCTTTATTTTTAACCTTGCATGTGGTGTTGATCATAGCGAGTTCACCAGATCTAGTGCGAAAGTTTCCTGACGAGTTATTAACACGCTCCAACACATGCATGTCGTTAATAGTCATGAGATAAAATGGCGCGGAACCGCCTAACGTGCTGTAAAACATGAGCAGTTCCTTCCCACAGATCTTTTATTCCAACCCTCTCTCAACGTTCATGCAAATCGGATTGAATCGTGTTCCCCAGCGGCAGAACACCGCGTTCTCCCCGCTACCCAAGCCATATCTCTGGGTTAATTCATTTCATACTCATTTCTTTTTAAATGCACTGGCTCATGAATGTTCTGTAACACCAGCGCCGGGTTAAAGGGCACGGGGATCCGATCACGACGCATCGGTGAGCGGAAAGACACGGCTGTCTGACGCCGAAGCGGATACTTGCCTGACTGACGGGGAAGCTCGAGGGGCCTGGGAAGAAACAGAAAAGAGCAATCTTTTCAAAAAGTACTACTGGCAAACACAAGCTGCTATGTGTTCTTGAGTAATCATTCACTCTCGGATGGGTCGCGTATTAGAGTTAATGTAAAAATAATTACATTTCTTATTAATAGTCTCTGCGGCATTGGCCACAGTCTGCTGCTGTAATTGAGTTTTTGTGTCTAATGTCTTTGGGCAAGGGTTACCATTATTACTCTTACCATTATTAATCACAGGAAATAAACTTTTACCATGGCATATGAGTACAGATGTGAGTTGCGCAGGCGAAATAATATTGTTAAACCTGTAAATGTCACATTTCGCCCTCCACGCTTTGTTATTTGCAAATAATTGATATAATAATTCTTCCAGCTAAAAACGTCTTGACATTAATGAATATTACCTAAAGCTAAAACAGAAACACGCACTAACCAGACAGCTTTATTGCTCAGCAGTGAGACATAATGCAGACCTCAGATGTTTTCACCAGCAATTTTTCTCTTAGACACCTATCCACATGCACAAAATTTTTAATACAGATGGACAAAAATCAACCTTGTTTGAGGGGTGTGGGGCAAAAACGAATGTTGCATAATATCTCATTTTAATTTATTAAAATGTATAACAATTTTTAAATTGTAAATAATTAAACAACAATTTTAATAATATTTTTTACATTTTTAAATCAAACTCTGCTATTATTTTTTACATTTCAAAGCTAAAATAAAACAAAAAACATGTTAATTTCGTCTCAGACGTTCTCCTAGAGACTCAAATAAGACAATTATTTACATATAGAAAGGATATAGAGGTATAAAATGAATGCAGATCAGTGTTTAATACAAAAAGTTAAAAAATCCAACATGTTGCATTTTATCCAATGATATTATATTAAAATGTATTAAATAAATAAATATTAATAAATAATTTTTACAATATTAATTTATTTTAAATAAATTTTTAAATCAAATTCACTTGTTCTTTGCATCAAATATAAAACAATAAATAAATAAATAACAATAAATAAAAAATTGCATTATAAATGTTCTATTACAGTATGTCTACCTATATTATATTAAAATGTATTACATTTAAAATAAGTTTAATATTTTAAATTTTAAAATCAAATTCACTTATTTTTTTTTTACATTTCAATGCAAATATAAAACAAAAAAATCATGTTGCATTATTTCCAACTATATTATATTAAAATAAAAAATATATTTACAATTTAATAAAAACCCATAAATCCTTTTTTCTTTTTAAATAACATTCAAAGCTAAAATAATACATCAAAACATGTAAATTTTGTGTCACATATTTCTCCTAGAGACTCAAATGAGACAATTATGTACATATAGAATGGATATATAGAGGGATTAAATGAATGTAAATAATTGTTTTTCATACAAAGAGTCAAAAATCTAAATTCTTTTTACATTATTAATTTATTCTTTAATCAAACTTGCAACTAAATTGCATTAGAAATGTTGTATTACAGTATATCTATCTATATCATATTAAAATGTATTATATTTAAAATAACTTAACTGTAACTTTTAATTACAGATGGCCAAAAATCAACCTTGTCTAAGGGGCGTGGGACAAAAACGAATTTGCATATTATCCAAATTTAATATATTTAAATGTATAAAATAAAAAAAAAATAAAAAAGTAAATAATTCAACAAAAATTTAAATAATATTTTTTAAATTTGTAATCAAATTTAGATATTGTTTTTTACATTTAAATGCAAAAATAAAAGAACAAAAATGTAATATATATATATATATATATATATATATATATTCCTCCTCTTATGATAAAGTATAGATTTGGCTCGCAGGCCCTGGTTTGGGCATCTCTTGACGTAAATATATATTTCATACTTTCACAATTTGATTCTTTTGAAACTCTAATGCAACTATAGAGAATATGAGGTTACTGGGGTCTTGTTCTTAAGAAAATGAAATCTGAAAGGTTTGTGCATTTGCTCTCCATTACTTCTCATTACTGTCTGGGAGAAACAATTGAGATATTATAGAGCGCTCCTTTGCGATTTGTCTTACCTATGAGATGAACTGTCTCATATGTTATCAGAGGCTGATCTGCTCCGGTTCACAGACCCGAAAAAGACTTTCCTATATTGGCTGCCACAGACTTTGGCGTTTTGGGAGTTCTTACGGTGATTAAGGCCAACTTAAGCAACATCCCAATATGTGTTTTCCCAGTGGCATGTGATAAAATTTCTTGCTTATTTTTGTCTACAAGACACAGAAAGTGCACATACCGGAGGAGACGGCGCAGAGAGCTAATAGCATCGACTGTGAGAGGGCAAACCCAGCATGCATCTGCCTCTGGGGAGAGTCTCTGTTTACACACACAAAGCAAAAAATCAAATCAAACATACCAGGATTAATTATACTTAAACAGATCCAACCGCGCACGTACGGTTTAGAGGGCTTTTGTATCTCTGGACTATTTTCTCATCATTCGTTTTATCTCACGCCTTGTGGAGAATATGATTGAGCAATCCAGGGTTATTTTTAGCTGGCCAATGATTTGCCTCAAGCGCCCTTTGCTTTTTTGTGTGTGCTATTTTACAATGGAGCTTTGGAATTACGTCTGAGAAATGACGAACACACAGTCACAATCAGCCCTTTTTGTCAGCTCTATCTTATGATTTATACTCTTTTTACCTAAAGCCAGTGAGCAAAATTAACACTCACCAAATGTCAAACACTGGAGTTTAATTAGTTTTTAGCACCATTTGGGAGTAAATACAACACAGTTGGCTGCAAAATAATTATTTGCTTGAAGTACAAGTATGATAGTGATTTATACGTAGAGTATTCCTCAAATTAAGTTGCAAAAACTAAAATATTTAAAAATGTATCAATATTTTAGCAAATGAAAAATAATAAACAGAGGCTTCTATAAATACAACACATTTGGCTACTAAATAATTATTTGTTTGAAGTGTAAGTATGATAGCAATTTATGTTTATATGTAGAGTGATTTACATATATTCAACATTAATAATGCATTATTAAATATATATATATATATATATATATATATATATATATATATATATATATATATATATATATATATATATATATATATATATATATATGAATTAAAATGTAATAAAAATATTTGTAATTTAAAAATTGTATCTTTTTGTTTTGTGTTTTATTTTAAAATATTTGTATATTATTTTCAAATTATTTTTAAAACATTTTAGTATATGAAAAAAAAAAATAAACAGTGCCTTCTAAGATTATTATTTCTTCTTTTTATGTATGTATTTTCAATAAAAAAATGTGCAAAATACAGTTTTATGGCAGGTAAATTTCCTCAGTTTCCTCCACTTGGCATTAGAAGATGGTGCAAAAAGCTATTTTTGTGCTGTATTTATGGCAAAAATAACATACAATTAATGTTACATTTTATCCAGTGATGTTATATTAAATGTGTTAAATAAAACAAATTAAATAATTAAAAAAAATAATAATTATTTTTACATTATTAAATTGTCAAATTCACTTGTTTTTTTTTTTACAACAAAAATAAAACAAAAATTAATGTTGCATTATTAATGTTGAATGTTGTATTATATATAAAAAAGTTTTTTTTAAATTTAGTTTTTTGAAAAAAATATATATATATATTTTTTTTAAATCAAATTCACTTATATTTTTACATTTCAACGCAAAACAAAAAAACACATTAAAGGTAAAAACAAAAATATTAAATAATAATAATAAACATATTTACATTTAAATAATTTCTAATCAAATTCACTTTTGCATTTTATTTCAATTTTCAATTTAATAAAAAATATTTTTAATTAAAAAACTATATCTTTTTGTTTTGTATTATATTTTTAACAATTTTTTATTATTATTATTTTCAAAACATTTCAGATTATGAAAAATAAAAAACAGAGGCTTCTAAGATTATGTCTTCTTCTTTTTATGTGTTTTCCATAAAAAATGTGCAAAATACAGTTTTATGGCAGGTAAATTTCCACAAAGCTATTTTTGTGGCGTATTTATGGCAAAAAGAACATAAACATTGCACAATTTGTGAGAGGGCGTGATAAATCTGCAAGCGTAACTGGATCTGAAATCGTTATCTGGAAATATGAGGGTTTTATTGTTTGTTTGGTATTCACAGGAAGACATTTCTAGCTGTGCAACACCACGGTACTGCTTTCCAAAACTACTGTCGAGTCACACACACATCTGTCTTTGTCTCGGTGTAAATTTAGAGTTGTTCTAACATTAAAAAGCAGAAGAGGGGTCTAGAGCTCGACGGCGTGACCTCAGATGACTTCCAGTTCGTCTTTAGATTGAGCTCAGTATTCACTGTGCACATCTGACATACAGTATATGAGAGCACAGCTGAGTGTTGGACTGTTTATTTTGGACAAATTCACTCTGGGCAGCCATTTGGGTTGGTTTATGTGACAGTGTTTTGGGCACGGAGCCGTATGTAAGCAGACAGACAAACTCTGAGTGTTTCTCTCTCTGGGACAATTCATCAATTGTGCAAAACCCTGCGTCTCATTCACAAACCACCCACAAACCAGCTTAACCAAGTCCAGTGTGCACTGGCGGTTATTTCAGTTGAGTCATTGGCTATGTCTGGAAACTAACGTACTACTTACTGCCTTGCAGTATGTCTTTTGTAATGATAAACATTAGCATGCAACATTGTGGTTACTTACAACAAATCAGGGTTATGTATCATTGAGGTACTACTATAGTTTTTTTTTTTAATATTTGAAATTAGCTTTTATTTTTATATTTTCTTTTTTTATATATTTTTTTCTATGTTTTGATTTTATTTTTACATTTTTAAATTATTTTTTAATATTTTTAAATTATTTTTGTGTAATTTTGTTGCGGTTGTCATTTTATTTTATTAAAATGTCTATAAAGTCTTATTTAATAATTAATTTTTATTTCAGTTTTAGTTGAATTACAGCTTTACTCAAGTTAAAATATAAAAAAAAAAAAAAAAATATATTTTACCTCAGTTAAATGTTATCTTCTATTTCAAGTAACAGATTTTTATAAAGACTTAAAATTGTAAAAATACTTAAGTTAACTATAACTCTGCAACTAATATAACTAAACTTCACTAAAAGTCAAATATAAATATTATGAAGTAAAATAAAATATTTGAAAGACTTTTAGTGTTTTAGTTTAGTAAAGCTGTAGTTCAACTAAAACTGCAATAAAAATTAATAAAGACTATACACACATATTCGACAAACACAACAAAATTGCTAGAACTACCTCCTATTTAAAGTGCAAAAAAAAAAAAAAAAAAAAAGGTTTTCTTACTCAGTATTTTATGTTTTGTTTTGTTTTCCAATCCAAAACATTTTATCAAAAATTTTGTGACTTACTGGCTTATAACAAGAAATTAAAAATATGCCAATAGGGTAACAAAATAGACCTTTTTATATCTTTTTTTTAATTAGAGTGTATTATTTTATTTAAATTTTTTCTTGCTTTAAGTACTCAATTCATTGTTTTAATTTAAATAAAAAAAATAAATAAATAAATGTAGAATCTAAACAAATTTGAATATAGAATCTTGAAATATTTGTATATATACAAATATATATATATATATATATATATATATATATATATATATATATATATATATATGTGTGTGTGTGTGTGTGTGTGTGTGTGTGTGTAAATGGAAATCGGAGGTAATTTTAGTCATTCTGTTGTGTGTTTGTCATTTTATTTTATTAAAATGTCTGTATATTTTTATGTCTGTATAGTTTCTATTGATTTTCATTTCAGTTTTAGTTAAACTGCAGCTTTCTAAACAAAAATCTAAAAAAAAATTCTAAACACAAAAATATAAACATTTTTATCAGAAATTTAGTGACTAACTGCTTATAACAAGAAAAGAAACATCTGCCAATAAGTAAGAAAGAAAACAGACTTTTTAAAATTAAGTTTATTATTTTATTTCTGTTTCTCTTGCTTTAAGTACTCTGTTAAATTTTACAAATAAATAAATAAATAAATAAATAAATAAATAAATGTAGAATCTAAACAATTTTAAATGCAAAATACCAATAATCATTATTTTATATATATACAGGGGTTGGACAATGAAACTGAAACACCTGGTTTTAGATCACAATTAGTATGATATTGGGCCTCCTTTTGCAGCTAATACAACATCATTTTATCATGGGAGTGACAAATACAAGTCCTGCAAAGCAGCCAGAGGGATTTTGAGCCATTTTCCTCTTGCAGAACAGTGGCCAGGGCACTATGTGATGCTGATGTGGGAAAACGTTTCCTGACTCGCTCCTCCAAAACACCCCAAAGTGGCTCAATAATATTCAGATCTGGTGACTATGCAGGCCATGGGAGATGTTCAACTTAATTTTCATGTTCATTAAACCAGTCTGTCACCAGTCTTGCTGTGTGTATTGGTGCATTATTATCCTGATACAGAGCACTACCTTCAAGGTACAATGTTTGAACCATTGGGTGCACATAATGAAACTTTACACTCTGCTCTAACTGGTGTAATGTACAATAAGTGAAGATTGGGCACCAGACAGCGCAAATATAGCCATGAGACCTCCAATACTATATTGGCGAGTGTTTCAGTTTCATTGTCCAACCCCTGCATATATATATATATATATATATATATTTTATTTTTTTTTTTTTTTTTTTTTTTTCTTGAAGTTAAATTATTTGTCACACTGGAAATAGGTAATTTTAGTAATCTTGTTGTGTGTTTGTCATTTTATTTTAATAAATATGTCTATATAGTTTCTATTAATTTTTATTTCAGTTTTAGTTGAACTAAAGCTTTACTGAACTAAAACACAAAGTCTTTAAAATATTTTATTTTACTTTAGTAAAATTAAATTTATATCAAGTAACATTTTTTTTTATAAAGGTTTAAAATGTTAAAAATACTTTAGTTAACCCTGCAACTATTATTACTTAACTGTAAAAATAAATAAATAAATAAATAAATAAAAGATTTTATTACTTAGTAATTTGTTTGTTTTTTAGTACAAATATCTAAATGGTTTTTTTTTTTTATTTTTAATCAAAAATTAAGTGACTTGCTGCTTATAACAAAAATTTTTCTTGCTTTAAGTATGCACTTTTTTAAGTATGCACATTTTTATTTTAAATAAAAAAATAATTGAAGCATGTAAACAAATCTGAATGTAGAACCTTTAAATATTTGTACTGGAAAACAAGACAAAAATACAAGTAAGAAAATATTTTCTTGCAGTGAAATCATTTGTCACACTGAAAACAGCAGGTCAAGTCGAGAAAATTGCATTTTGGGATTCTCATGGTGTTCCAGGCATACATATGAATTTCACATACTACATACTGCAGGAGTAGTGAGTTTAGTATGCAAGCATGCTATTCCAAACATGTAAATAGGGCTTATTACAGAATTAAAGTTCTGTTCAAAATATGCACTATAGTGGGCAGTAAGCATGTACAACTGAACAATGCATGTGCCAATCATTTATTCCTGCATTTGTGTGCATAGCATGTGTTTCTGGCCGTGTCTCACTTTCAATGCCCTCTCATTAGCATATGGACGTGTCGGTTGCATTGTGAGACAGATCTGCTGTGTTGTTGCACAGCTGGCCGATTCTGACACGTTCTGTCTGTTATGTAGCATGTCTTCCCTCTCTCTCTCCCTCGATTATGCCCAGACAAGACTTTAGATTAAAACGGGGAAAGTGTTCCTCCCACTTCCAAACGTCTGGTCACTCCGCGAGTGTATCTCATTACAGCCAGAGCTGGGCGTGACTGGACCGTCACAAAGATATCAAAGCTCTTGTGTAAAAGACTCTCATCTCAAGAGCGGCTAAACAATCACATTTAATTGGATTTTTCACCAGGCCCATTAAATCATAGACAAGGTTAGTGAGGCACCAGTTGCTAAAGCAACCCTTGTGTCTTTCTGTCTTTCGTTGCTAACAAACTAGCGAGTCCTGCTGGAGAACTGATTCTGAGCGCTGCTGGAAAGAAAACAAAGTGTGTTTGACCGTCCACTGTTTGTATGGCACAAAACCTTGGGTGTTTTATTAAAGATTCATGATAGAGTTGCAATGATTTGGCTGTTGACTTATAAAGTGATGCACATCTTTAACACATATAAGAGCTGTTGCCTCATGGGGTTCAAATCCAACATGACCTACTTACTATTATTCTACTGTCCTATGAAGGACAAAAAAGAAAATAACAATAACAATATAATAAAAAAACAACATAAAATTTTAAAACAAAAGTATTAATATGATAATTATGATACATACCTAATCATTTAATATAATAACTAATACATTAATTATCTTTTTTCCATATATTAAAATAATTAAATTCAAAACATTTTTTAAAAAATAATCATAGAAGCCTCTGAAAGGTTTTTTATATATTAAAATATTTTTACTTTTTTAAACAACAAAAGTCCCTGCTTTGAATTTTTTATGTATTTAAATAATTTGAAAATAATATAAAATATAAACAAATATATTAAAAAAGTAGATATTTTTAATAATCTTTTTTTCATATATTAAAATATTTAAATTCTAAAAAAAAATTAATGTTTTAAAAAATAATCATAGAAGCCTTTGTATGGCATAAAAAATAAAAATATACATATATACACACACACATACATACATTATATATATATAATGTATATATATATATGTATTATTATGTAAAAAAATGTATAATATGTTATATCTTTACTGTATAAATGTTCTTTCTTCCTTTACAACTGTTTGGCTGAATTTTAAATTTTGTTTTAAATTTAAAACAATAGATCACAAATAAATTATACTGTATATCATCACAAAAAAGCTAAAAAACACAGCGATGTTAGAAAAATATATAAAAATAAAAACATTTAAAACAAATCATAAATCATAATGTGTATTATACAGTATTATTATCAAAAGATGAAAAAAATTATATTTAAAAAAAATAATAAATTAAAAAAACAATAAATCATAAATGAATCATACTGTATATCATCAAAAAGCTGAAAAATACAGATATTAAAAAAAAGTTTAAAAACAATGAATAATGAATAAATCATACTGTATATTATCATCAAAAGAAAAAGTTATATTTCAATATTTAAAAAAATAAAATACATAAGAATTTTAAATTATATATCATTATGTACATTATCACCAAAAAGCTGAAAAATACAGAGATACTGAAAAAATAAAATGTTTAATTTAAAACAATAAATCATAAATAAATCATACTGTATATATAATCAAAAGCTGAAAATTGTTATATTTTAAAAAATATATAAAAATGTAAAACAATAAATCATACTGCATATTATCATCGAAAGCTGAAAAACATTAATATTTAAAAAATAAATAAGAATTTGAAATAATAAAGCATAAATCATTATGTATATTATAATCAAAAAGCTGAAAAATAGAGATACTGAAAACAATAAACAAAAATTTAAAATGTAAAACAAATCATAAATCAATCATAATGCATATTATCATCAAAAGCCGAAAAATAGTTCTATTTTTAAATAATTTTTTTAAATTATAAATCATAAATTATTATGTATTATTTTAATCAAAAAGCTGAAAAATACAGAGATATTAAAAAAAAAAAAATTTAAAATGATAAAACGTAAATTGTACTGTATATATCATCAAAAGCTGAAAAATCCAGTTATATTAAAAAATAAAATTTGAACTATAAATCATGAAATTATACTGTATATTATCATCAAAAGCTGAAAAACAGTTATATTTTTAAAAAAATAAATATTTTAAACTATAAATCAAATGATTATGTGTATTATCATCAAAAAGGTGAAAAATACAGAGATACTGAAAACAATAAACAAAAATTTTAAATTTAAAACAAATCATAAATCATACTGTATATTATAATCAAAAGCTGAAAAATAGTTGTATTTAAAACAAAGTAAACTATAAATCAAAAATATATTATACTGTATATATCAGCAAAAGCTGAAAAATACAGAAATATTTAAAAAAAATAAAAATATAAAACATAAATTAATTATAATAATAAATGTATTTATTTATCATAAATTATAAATAAATCATACGTCATATCATCAAAAACTGAAAAATAGTTATGTTTTTTAAAATAAGAATTTAAAATTATAAATCATAAATCATTAAAGTTGAAAAATAGTTATTGCAAAAAAAAAAACAATTTAAAACAATAAATCAAATTATACGGTATATATCATCAAAAGCTGAAAAATACAGTTATATACATTTTTTAAACTATAAATCATAAATAAATCATACTGTATATCATCATCAAAAAGCTGAAAAATAGAGATATTTAAAAACACACAAATACATTTAAAATTTAAAATAATAAATCATAAATAAATCATACTGTAAATATCATTAAAAAGCTGAAAAATACAGTTATTTGTTAGTGTTCAGACCTCGAGGGAATCTACTGATGTGCGCGTGTACGGTCCAGTGTCTGCTGTTCTCACCCGTGTCTCTGTGTCCTCTGGCAGATGGGACGTCCACGCTGTGCCTGTCCTCGGTGAGGGAGCTGCCATCTCAGCTGCAGGATCTGTACCAGCAGGGCTTCATTCTAACAGCTGTGCACCCCTTCGTCCACCCGTGCGGCCCCGAACCCGCCAGCGTCCAGCGCCAGCTCTACCGGGCAGTGCTCATCAAAGTCTCTGACAGGTGGGGTCACAACAAGCATAATGGAAACATGACAGCTGCTCTCAACTCCACAGGTGCCGCTGACATTTATTACGGGGGTCATATCCCACTTTTTATCTTCGTTTTATGGCCTCAAATCCTCCATGATGTTATTACAGCTCCCAATAATGCTGCTTTATTGCACCAAAAACATCATAATTTAGTATCTATGAGCAGTTTACATCCTCCATCTAATCCTTCAACAGGCTTTTGTGCTACTGTGCCTCCATGTGTTGCTTTTGGGTTGAATATATTTGGTGCTGCCACATTCTCTTTGCAAAGCGAATTGCAAAGCCTGATTGCGTTATAACTGGACTACAATATAGTCTGCGTTATATACTAGAATAATCAGTTTTCTCCCCAATATGACTGCTGTGAATCATTTCTGCACCACTATCTTTATTCAGTTTCTCCACTCACCTTGTCTGCCATTGGTTTTACACACAAAATCTCCACTTCCAATCTGCTCGGCTGATTTGCACATCTTCCAGGAGTAAAAACAAGTTCAGTCCACCTGGAAAGGAAGATGTGTTTATAATGTACCGGGTTGAGAGAATAAACACTTCTGAGGAAGATTTAAAACTTACCAGGTTAGTGGAACAGAAATTGAGGTACAGAAGCAAATAAATGTAATATCCTTGAACAAAATGACAAATTATGCTTTGTTTTATGAGCTTTATTTGTAAAACAACCAGCAATATATTACTTTTGGAACAGCATAAACTACTGTACTGTCCTAAAGTTTGGGGTCAGTACTATTTTTTAATTAATTAATTAATTAATTTTTTTTATTTATAAGAAGTAATATTTTTCTTTGGCATGGATGCATTAAATTGATCAAATGTAAATGTTTAAAAGAAAAAAATATTTTAATTTCAAATAAATGTTGTTTTTTTTATCCTTGACTAAAAAAATATGAAATAAAACAAAAATGTCTCATTTTCTTTTAGTAATAGTAATTAATAACTCAAATTAAATAAACTAAAAATAAAAACTGGAACTTAATATAAATACATAAAACAAAAATATAATCTATCTATCTATCTATCTATCTATCTATCTATCTATCTATCTATATATATATATATATAAATAAATAAAAAAAAAAAAACTCATGAATGAACAAATAAAAAAAAAAACTAAAAATAAAAACTAGAACTTAGTTTACAAATATATATAAACATTTTAAAAATAAAAAGAGAAAAAAAACAAAATTACTAAAACTTGAACTAAAAATGAAAACAGAAAATAAAAAAAAATCTCAATAAATCTAATTCTAAATATTAACTACTATGAATGATGTATAACTATGAATAAACGATGAATAAAAACAATATAATAAATGTAATAAAAAACTATATAAATATGTAAAACAAAAATATTTACATTATAATATAAACAATTTAAAAATAGTCATTTAAAAATATATATTAAAAATATATAAAAATTTATATATATATATATATATATATATATATATATATATATATATATATATATATATATATATATATATATATATATATATATATTTTTTTTTTTTTTTTTTTTTTTTTTTATATACAAATAATAATACATATATTTTGAAATAAAAATAATAATAAAAAACATATTTAACAAAATAATCACAGAAGCCTCTGGTTGGCAGGTTTCATATATTAAAATGTTAAAATGTTCATATATTAAAAACTGACCAGGTTAGTGGCATCAAATAGAAGTTTTGATTACTGTATATGAAAGATAATTTTTTTTTTTTTTTTACAGCAGTCTATTACAGTGGTAGCAACTATTTCAGATGGACCACTGCTAAACGATACATACCCCAAAAAAACATTGGCTGCTTTAAATGTCAGTCAAGCAGTGGATAGCGTAAGCTTTCATGCCATTAGTCCAAAGTCTGTCTGCATGAGGCCAACACTTTACAGTCCGTCACACAGAGTTGGTGAAGGTTGAAGAGCGGTTCGATAATCCTCTGGCAAAACAGTGGCAGGAACTGAAAGTCACATCCACTTCCCGCCTGCAGCGCTGCTGGACCGCCGTCACACCGCGTCCAGACCGGCCTGGCCGCTGCGGCGGCGTAAAGGGCACCGAGCGGGAGACACTGAGCTGACGTCCACTCACCCACACACACACCACAGTCACATCTCCATCTGCATCTGAGACTGCAGGCATGTGTCTGACCCCGCTGACCTCTTAGAGGAGATTCCCTGGAGGAAGGAAGTGAGGTGATGGTGGGGCCGTGGCCCATGCGAAGGCTTCTCTTACCTCGGTGTGGAGATCTGTGAACCTCTCAGATTCAGCCTCAGGTTTCTGCCGATTTGAGAGACGAATGATGATGTAACAATGTGTTTCTGTATAACCTGCTAACAAACAAACATAAGGCATCATAGTCTTTGTTTACTTTAAGTCTAATGATATTTAAAGCTGAATAGTGTCATTAGTGTCGGGAAGAAGTGATGACGTTCTTTTCCTCCATATTGACTCTATACTTCAGATGATCAATTGTTAGATTATCGAAAAAAAAAAACATGTATGACAGGGTTTGGTTTTATCCATTGATTTTTGATTGAAATTGTGAGCATTTTCAGAAATAAATACTTTTATTCAGCAAGGATGAGTTAAATTGATCAAAAGTGACAGTAAAAACATTTAGAATGTTACAAAAAATAAACTTTCTTTAAACATTCTATTTGTCAAAGAATCATAAAAAAATGTATCATGCCTTTCACAAAAATAACTGTTTTCAAAGGTAATTAAAAATTACATTGATAATAATAATAAATGTTTGCTGAGCAGCAAATCAGCATATTAGAATGATTTCTGAAGGATCATGTGACGTTGAAGACTGGAGTAATGATGCTGAAAATTCAGCTTTAAATCTCAAGAATAAATTACATTTTAAAATACATTAAAATAGAAAACTGTGATTTTAAATTGTAATAATTTTTCAGAATTTTACTATTTTTACTGTATTTTTAAATTAATAAATGCAGCTTTGGTGAGCAGAAGAGACTTCATTCAAAAATGCATTTGGAAGAGAGAGTGAATTTTCCTTTCTTAAACATGGGCAATAATTATACACATTACCTTTAACATCCCAAAAAAAAGAAAATTGATTGTCTTTATGCCATCACAATCTGCTTTTAAATTAATTACAAAATTATTTAATGGATTTTAACAAATAAAAATCGAATGACATCTGTCCTTTAATTTTAAATAGCAATTAAAATAACAATTCCTTGTTCATGGAAAAATTATCTTATGACATGCAGTGTGGACTGATGTGAGTCTCAGAGCAGCCACAGCTCCGGGGCCGGACAGTGACGCAAACTCAAAAGCCCTGGAATTATTCCATTTTCATGGGTGCACCAGGAATCCTGAAACACATTCCTGACAAATTAAGGCTTAATACAAAACATTAAGAAGGAAAAATTCCTTTCTATATTACTTTTGATCTTCTGGCTACTCTTCGTTTACGTACGAACGCAATTTTCCACTTGAAGCAGCACTCTGTGAGGGCCGGTATGAGCTTGAGCTGTAAACTGTACTGTAACATTACACAGTTCAATGAATGTCAAGATGAACTCTTGGCACGACCTCCACTCATGTTAATGTGTCATGCACTGAATACCAAGAATGCTCACGCAAAAACTCATTATTAAAGGCATATACACACTCCATCTTTCATCTTAAAGAAACAGCTGACCCAGAAATGACAATTCAGTTTCAAACCAATATGCTGTCAGTTTTTTCAGTGGAACACAAAAGGAGACATTTTAAGGATTGTTTCTATACAACAACAACAACAACTCATAGTGATTAAGACTGGATGGTTTAGCTAAAAAAAAAAAGATCACTTAATATTCCTATAAATTTTTACAGATATAGTTATATATTATTTTAAAACTTAATTGTAGCAAATAAGAAATAATAATAATAAAAATTATGTAGGTATTTACAGATCAAAAAAATGGCTCTTATGCTCATCAAGGCTGCATTTATTTGATAAAAAATACAGTAAAAACAGAAATATTATGAAATATTATTCCAATTTAATAGAACTGTTTACTATTTGAATATATTTTAAAATGTAATTTACTGCTGTGATCAAAGCTGAATTTTCAGCATCATTACTCCAGCCTTCAGTGTCACATGATCCTTCAGAAATCATTGTAATATGCTGATTTGCTGTTCAAGAAACATTTTTTATTATTATCCATGATGAAAACAGTTGTGCTGTTTCGTAATTTTGTGGAAACTGTGATACACCTTTAAGATTCTAAAATAGAACATTTAAAAGAACAGCATTTCTTTGAAATTTGTAACATTATGTACATTTTTTGTTACATTATTTTGTCACTTTTGATAAACCTGGTTCTGAATGAGTGAAGGGGAACATTTTAATTGAATAGTTACTTAAATTCACATTTGTTCCTCACATAAAGATTTTTAGTTGTATACTTTTTGGTGTTTTTGTCATTTGGAAGCTCCTGGTAACTAAAATGGCAGTGTGAATATTCTTCTGAAGATTCGCTTTTGGGTTCAGTGGAAGAAAGAAAGTCATGTGAGTTCTGAACAACATGAGAGTGAGTAAATAATGACAATTTCTGGATGAACTCTACCTTTAAGAAGTCATGTTTCATCCATAGAGTAGGCGTGATGTTGGGATGATGTGGATATGTTACTCATAGTGAAGACTTCAAGAGACCAAGAGCAAAACAAGAAGAAAGAAGATCAGGCTCGGATTCTGTCACGTGTACATAGATGTGCGCGTGTTGGGAGGAATCGTAGTATCGAGGCGGCTGCCAACCTTTGATGGCTTCGGCAAAGCTGCCTTGCTTTATCTTTGGCGTCTGTCACCGTGGAGACAGTTGCTCGCATCAGCAGCGGCCCTGAGGGATAAACCTGCGAAAAAAAAGCAAGAGAGAGGCGAGATATCAAACAGGGCACAGCTCTACTCCTCCCCTGCCAATCCCAGGAATCAGAGAGGAGAGTGAGGAAAAGTGCAGATGAAAGAAAACCTTCATGTAGCCATTCCACGCTCTCCCAAAACAAACAGACCCAAAAACGTCCGGAGGAGAAGACAAGAGAGCTGGAGAGGGGACGAGGAGGAGGAAACGGAACTAAATGAGAGATGAAAGAAGGATCTGTTGGGAAATCTAGCTGAGCTGTTCATTACCTGGTTTAGATGGTTGATCGGGTGGTAGCCCATTTTGATCAAGCTAATTAAAACCGGTAGAAGACCTTCCAGAGGTAAATGTTATCGCTCAAAGCTTTCATTTCAGCGATGTTTCATCTTCACAAGGACATAGAGATATAAAATGCAGAGCAGTTCAGATCTTCATTGCTAAGATTTGAGATTTGATCTTTTATCTGTCAAATCAAATTTATTCGTAAAGCACTTTTCACAATACATATAGTTTCAAAGCAGCTTTACAGAAAGACATACTGTTATAGCCTTCATGCATTAACATTGAGCAGTTTTAGGGCTATAAATATTGTAATTATAGTGTCGTCTAGAACACATATCATGCCGCAGTGACTTGAAAGTAATTAAGGGATTTATACAATGGCCAGTTTTGTTGTAAGTGAGAGACAATTGCTAGAAAGCCTCAATGAAAATATGACTTGGTTGTCTTAAATTGCCAGTTGTCAGAGTCTGATGTGAGTTGAACATTTCCCAAATTTAATTAACAGTCATTTCATGTTATGAAATACAGGGTATGGCTTCAATTTCGGTTAGCAGCATCTCTGATTTTAGACAATAATATGATCGCATTCTTTTTACCCTGGTTTGAAATTGCTTCTATTGTAGTAAAGGTTTTGGTTCAGAATGACTTCTATTGTAGTAAGGATTTTGGTTGAAAACTACTTACTGAATATTGTGGCAAAGGTTTTTAAAATGACTGTTATCTGGGTAAAGATATTTTGGTTAAAAATTACTTGGATTGTGGTAAATATGTTGGCTAAAAATTACATATCAGGGTAAATAGTTTTGTTAAAAATTACTTTGATTGCAGTAAAGATGTTGGTTAAAAATTACTTGTAAAGAATTTTGTTTAAAATCACTTGTATTGTGGTAAAGACGTTTAAAAATTACTTTTATCACAGTAAAAAATTTTGTTAAAATCATTTGTATCACGGTAAAGATGCTGGTCAAAAATTACTTGTATCAGGGTAAAAATTTTGGTTAAAAATTAATTGTATTGTGGTAAAGATGTTGGTTAAAAATTACTTGTATGTTGGCAAAGATGTTGGTTAAAAATTATTTGTGGTAAAGAATTTTGTTTAAAAAATTACTTGTACCGTGGAAAGATTTTTGTCCAAAATTACTTATATTTCGGTAAAGATGGTTAAAATTACCTGTGGTAAAAAACTTTGCAAAAAAAAAAAAAATTTACTTGTATCGTGGTAAGATTTTGGTTCAAAATTACTTGTATCATGGTTAAGATGTTGGTTAAAAATGACTTGTGGTAAAGAATTTTGTTAAAAATTACTTGCGTCGTGGAAAGATTTTGGTTCTAAATTACTTGTATCATAGTTAAGATGTTGGTTAAAAATTACTTGTATCACGGTAAAGATTTTGGTTAAATATTACTTTTATCTCGGTAATGATGTTGGTTAAAAATTACATGTGGTAAAGAATCTTGTTACACCGACAGAGGCCGCTCCCACGATAGTTGATTGACATGAGCCTCTTACCACAGACCAGCTGTCACAGTCCAGTAACTTTCCTTGTTTCAATGCCGAAGCAAGGATGTAAGTTAGACAAGAATATCTCCAATTAAGCGATTGAGGTGTTGTGTTACTGGATGTAATAATGAACATAGTGGTCGTCATTTACTCCCCACATCTGAGCCGCTGAAGATGCAGTGGATTACGTTTGTTTGTGAAGGGAATGCGCCTCCCGATCTACATATATCCGTCTATGTTCGCGCAAATTATTCGTGATCCAGCTTCACTTACAGCAGAAGTGTGTAGAAATTACTTGTATCGTGGAAAGATTTTGGCTAAAAATTACTTGTATCATGGTTAAGCTGTTGGTTAAAATGAATTGTGGTAAAGAACTTTGTTAAAAAATGACTTGCATCGTGGAACGATTTTGGTTCTAAATTACTTGTATCATGGTTAAGATGTTGGCTAAAAATTACTTGTATCGCAGTAAAGATTTTGGTTAAATATTACTTGTATCTCTGTAATGATGTTGGTTAAAAATGACCTGTGGTTGAGAAACTTGTTAAAAATGACTTGTATTGTGGAATGATTTTTCTTCAAAATTACTTGTATTATGGCAAAGACATAGGCTAAAAATGACTTGTATCGTGGAAAGATTTTGTATCAGAAAGAAAAATATCTTGTATCAGGGTAAAGATTTGAGGTAAACATTACTGATATTAGGGTAAAGATTTGGAAGATTCTGTAAGAAAGTCAACAAGTAACAGTACAGTAGAGGTAGAAGCTACAGAGGAGATGGAATGGAGTTCAGGCGTCAGTCAATCACATGTAGGGGTGTTTAATATTCACCAGGAGTCTCTGGATCCAGGCCCAGCACTCCCACATCAGGATTAGCCGCTGTGTGTGCAGCTCATAGTAGGTGACACTGCTACAGTTTCCCCTCCAAAACCCACCAAAACCAGGCGCTACACCGCTAAAGTAGGAGCTCCTCCTGACTTTTGGCCCGTGTAGACGCAAACATCACAACTGTGAAGGAGTATCTCGGGATTAGTGTCGGCAGGCCAGTTTTAAAGCGATTTGCCGGGCATTACTTATAACCTAGCGGTGAATGTGTGCGTTAGCAGACTGTGTTTATAATTCCAAATGTCAACTGTCAAACCCCCCATGTTCAATTTTAGTTACAGTTCCACTTCAGCGACGAGGGCGGGTGATTTATGCATCATTTTTTGATAATTGCCGAGCACCTCGCGGGGTACCGGTACGGACCAGAAACCATTAAGGCCGATATGCTTGAATAACATTATTCATGGCTCGGTAAATAAGCTGACATCAAGAAAGATGTGATACATTATTAATGCAGTGATTAAAGATGGGGATACCTAGGTTTGATGGATCTCATTGAAGGTTGTTGTCATGGCAATGCCACCGAATTGCACACACACACAGCTGGATATAGCCTCCAGACCCGGAAACGCCGAATCTGACAGCACCAGTGATATCGGCATTCCTGTGGGCAAAGATAGAGAGAGGTGAAAACACACACACACACGAACTAAGATGATCCGCAGGCAAACAGGCGTTTGCCAACAGTGCAACCCAGCTGTGTCTAAGATCCGTGTCTGAGAAAAACCTTTGAGCGAACCGTTTCTGAAGGAAGTCTAGATCAGTGTTGCTTAAAGCTTTTTATTCCCAAAAGCGGCACTCCTGCGAGCAAGCGGCTGGATCTTTTCTGTCAAAGTTACTGCTGTTTAACCCGCTAAAGCGTCTCCACAAACAGCCTGAGCGCTGCCAAATACTGTGGATCGCTCTTCTGTAGGTGCATTAAGCCTGTAGGAAAGAAATATCACAAATGTAATCTCTTTACGGGAGAAGTTCATGCAAAAGTGAGAAGTCTTTATTTACACACCCTCATGCTGGTGCATTTTTTGGTGGAACACAAAAATAGAATTGGTATGTGGTTCTTTTGAATGCAACAGCTCATAGTAACCGCAGGATGCATAGGGTGACTAAACAGAAATTTCAGTTCTTAAAATAAATCAACTGAAATCAGACGGAGAAGTGAAGAAATTGAAATCTCCTGATTCTCAGATTTTCCTCCTCATATTTTTAATAGAGATCTCAGTAGTGGTAGTCTCAGGCTGTCTCGTAACAAGTGTTCAGCAAAATAAAAAATAGAGGTATAAAAAGGTTCCAAAACATTTAACCACATTTGAATTTGTCGAACAGCAAAGATCTGACTACAAACCTGTCAATCATGTACTCTGCTACAAAAAGCGTTTTGAAAATGTTACATTTTTATTTGAAAAAAGGCTCCATTTACTTGATCATAAATAGAGTATAAATTATAAAATATTATTACATTTTAATATGTACATTTAGTTTACGTTTCGCAATTCTGATTTTTTTCTCAGAATTGCGTGATACAAATTGGCAATTCTGACTTTTTAATTGTAAAAGATAAACTCACAATTCCCAAATTAATTTTTTTTTTTTTTTTTCCAATTCTTGGTTTATATCTATTCTGATTTTATAACACACAATTGAGAGTTGTCATAATTATGAGAACTCACAGTTCTAATCAGTCTTTTTTCCACTCAAAATTGGACTTTGTAACTTTATAACTTTTATAACTTTATAACTTGTGAGTTTAGATCTCACAATTCTGAGAAAAAAAAAAAAAACAGAATTGCAAGATACAAACTCACATTTGTGAGAAAAATGTCAGAATTGCAAGTTTTTATCTCACAATTCAGACTTTATTTCTCACAATTGAGAGTTTATATTATGTAATTCTGAGAAAAAAAAGTTAAAAAAAAGAATTATTTTTATTTGACTTTTTCTTGCAAATGCGACGTCATATCTTGCAATTCTGACTTTTTTCTCGGAATTACGCAATATAAACGAACAATTGTGAGAAATAAAATAAGAATAGTGAGAGAAAAACTTGCAATTCTGACTTTCTCTCGCAAATGCGACTTTACATTTTGCAATTCTGATTTTGTTTCTCCGAATTATGCAATATAAACGCACAATTGCGAGAAATCAAATCAGAACAGCGAGATAAAAACTCACAATTCTGACTTTTTTTTCTCATAAATGCGACTTTATATCTTGCAATTCTGACTTTTTTCTCGGAATTCCGCAATAAAAACGAACAATTTCAAGAAATAAAATCAGAATAGTGAGAGAAAAACACGCAATTCAGACTTTTTACTCGCAAATGCGACCTTGTATATTGCAATTATGACTTTTTTCAGAATTGTGTGATATAAACTCACAACTGCGAGTTATAAGGTCAGAATTTATCACACCTCACGCAATTCTGACTTTGTAACTCGCAATTGGGAGTTTATATCTCTTGATTCTGAAAAAAGAACTCAGAATCCTGAGTTTGTATTGTAATTCTGAGAAAAAAGTCTGAGTTGTGAGGAAAAAAAAAGTTGCAATAACCTTTTTTAATTTTTTTTTTTTATTCAGTGGCAGAAACGGGGTTCCATAAATAACAGAATTTATTTAAAATAAAAAAATTTTGGTAATAATATAAATGCCTATACTGTGTCAATTTTGATGAATGTAATGCATTCTAGCTGAATACAAGTATTAATTTCTTAAAAAAAAAACAAAAAAAAAAAAAGAATCATATTGAACCCAAACCTGAGGAGCATGGGAAATCTTGGGAAAAAAAAAAAAAAACAATTGGAATCCGGGCAAGATGTTAACAGTGAGCTTGCATTTGAAGTATATTTAGAAGCCAACTTTTTGCTTTTCTGTGTTTTCTCACAAGTGGTTATATGACTGCAGACTCGCAATTGGTCAGATGGCAGGAAATCTCCTTATTTACAGTACATTACAAAATTCATCAACATGTCAGGGGCCATGATTAATTGCGCAAAAGCATGTTTTTCCTTTTCTATTATTGTTAATCACACTAAATTAACTTGTTAAATAGACAGGCCTTTCATTCTGCCGTTCATACGCTGCTCAGATTTGTTTATCTTCATGTTAAAGCCAGACTGCAGGATCCAGTCGTACGTGCTGCAGGAACACCATGAGGGGAATGTGTTCAGGCAGCAGATGGCCGTGTGTTGGCGGGAAGTGTGAATTCATATGTGTGTGTGTGTGCATGACAGAGGTGAGTCAGGGCCCTGCTGCGCTGCGACTTTGTGGTTGGATAGAGCTCTGGGTTAGTGAGTTTAATCTCGGTCCCAAATGTCACACGCACACAGAAGATGGGAGAAGACGACGCTGGAATGGGCGTCCCTGAGATCAGCACCTCACGGGGATCTCGACAGGGTTCCTTTGGAGAGAAAGAAAAAAAAAAAGACCTTTTGAGTTTGGATAATTATAAAGAGATAGACGCCCCCAAACGCATGCTATTGGTCGAGTCGAACACCACACTCTCAGGAAAAAAAAAGGTACAAAAGCTGCTTACCATATTTACTCCCAAAGATTCCATAATTGTACCTTAAAGAAACCGTTCACCTCAAAATGAAAATTTACAAAATTGGAGAAATGTAGCAATTTGTTAAAATTACTTGTTTCAGGGTCAAAATTGGTTAAAAATAGGGCTGTCAAATGATTAATCACAATTAATCGCACGCAAAATAAAAGTTTGAGGTTGCCTAAAATGTGTGTGTACTGTGTGTAATTTTTATGTATATATAAATATAAACACATTCATGTATATATTTAAGAAATATTTACAAGTATATGTATTTATTATAATTTTTATATAATTTATATTATTTATAATATACAAATATTTTCATATTTCTCTTAAATATCTACATTCATTTGTGTATATTTATATATACATAAGAATTACACACACATATATATTAAGCAAACTCATTTTTTTATATTTTATGCGATTAATCGTGATTAATTGTTTGACAGCCCTAAAAAATTACTTGTATCAGGGTCAACATTTTTGTTAAAAATTACTGATACTGAGTAAAGATTTTGGTTTAAAATTACTTGTAATGTGGTAAAAACATTTGTTAAAAATTACTTGTATCGTGGTAAAGATGGTTAAAAATTACTTGTAGCAGTAAAAAATTTAGGTTAAAAATAACTTTTATCTCTGTAAAGATGCTGGTTAAAAATTACTTGTGGTAAAGAATTTCGTTAAAAAATACTTGTATTAAATGCTGGTTAAAAATGACAGATAAAGATTTAGGTTGAAAATGATTTGTATTGGGGTAAAAATTTTGGTTTAAAAGTACTTGTAATGCGGTAAAAACATTTGTTAAAAATTACATGTATCGTGGTAAAGATGTTGGTTAAAAATTACTTGTATTGGAGAAATGATTTTGATTAAAAATAAATATGTTGGTTAAAATTTACTGTGGTAAAGATGTTGGTTATAAATTATTTGTATCAGGGCAAAGAGTTTGGTTAAACATTACTTGTGGTAAAGAATTTCGTTAAAAATTACTTGTATCAAGGAAAATATATTGGTTAAAAATTACTTGTATCTTGGTGAAGATGCAGGTTATAAATTACTTGTTTCAGGGTAAAGAGTTTGGGTAAAAATTACTTGCATTGTGGTAAAGATGCTGGTTGAAAATGACAAAGCGGTTGAAGATTTTGGTTTAAATTACTTGTATCTCAGTAAAGATGTTGGTTAAAAACTACTGCGGTAAAGATTTCATTAAAAATTACTTGTATCAGGGAAAATATTTTGGTTAAAATTACTTGTATCTAGGTTAAGAATTACTGTTACTTGAATCTGGCTGCTTATTTATATTTTGGTTAAAATGACTTATGGTAAAGATTTTGGTTTAAATTACTTGTAGTACAGATGTTGTTTAAAATTACTTGTATCACAGTAAAAGTGTTAGTCAAATATTATTTGTATTGTTACAATTGCTACAGAGGAGATGGGATGGAGTTCAGGCGTCAGTCAATCAAATTACATCACTTGCTTGCCAGTGAATCCTCTGCAGTGAATGGGTGCCGTCAGAACAGAAACATGCAGCTTTTCACTTTCCAAGATGTTAATTGATGGATTGGAGTGGTGTGGATTACTGTGATGTTTTTATCAGCTGTTTGGACTCTCATTCTGATGGCACCCATTCACTAAGGAGTGTCCATTGGTGAGCAAGTCATGTAATGATTAATTTTTCTGAATGTGTTCTGATGAAGAAACAAACTCTGTATCTTGGATGGCCTGAGGGTAAAAAGTGAGTGAACTGTTGCTTTAAAGGTACATATTTGCTCCTAAATGGCACACATTAGAACCTTTCGAAAGCTTTCGTACCTTTTTTATTTCCAGAGTGTGCGCAGGGAGACTTTACTTGGTAATAAACCTACAAGTATCTTAGTTACAGTTGTCTCTGCATATTACGCTGGGACTGAAAGTGTTTTAACATTGAATAAATGACACACTTCACCTTTAACAATGCCCAAGGAAATCACCTCAGAGACGGAAAGCAAAACTGGAGTATTACACCTGCTCATTTAGTGCAAATGTGTCTTTCTAGCTCTCGTTTCTTGCCAGTGCTGTGCAAAATGTTTCCAATAATAAACCTTGTGAACAGATGTTCTCAATCTTCTCACTTACGTTTTCCTTCTTTGCTGTATAATCAGGCTAAAATGAACTTCTTCAAGTTTGCGGGTGATGTATTCCTGATCTGCACCTGTTTAAGAGTCATATGTTTGACATTAAACCGGTGTTCCCCTCTCTCTTTTTTTTTAGCTGGGAGAAGAATCCCGCAGACTTTGAGCCGTACCATCTCAAACTGGAGGAATGCATGTCTGCAGACCAGATTCCCACCACGGAGCACATCCAAGGCTACGTGAAGAAAGTAAGAACTGCCCGTTGAGCTTCTTGTACACAGCAGGAGCACATAAGTGAATCATGAATATTCAAATCCGCTCATGCATATTAAAATGTTGCTAAATATTTCTGACAAAACTTACTAGAGTTATCAGTTCTGCCTGAAACTGATCTGTCCTGTTGTTTACTGCATGCAAGGCAGATATTAAATGGATTTTTTGTTTTCCACTGAAACTGTTACAATGCATTATGGGACAGACTCCTTCATGAAGGGTACATGCAATGCTGCTTTACAATAAGACAAGTTTATTAAACTCTAAAATCCTTGATTGTGGTATTTATTAACTAAGTTGTGTAATTTTTTTGTAATTACTAATGTTCTTTTCATTTTTGTTATGTTTATTTATTTATTTATTTATTTTAACTGTAACAGTTTAATTCTAATTTATTCTTCTAAGGCAGTCTTTTCTGGGTTGGTTGTAGAGAGATTAAAATTGTATAAAAAAATAGCATTATCATCTTTGTACAAATAATTCTATTAAATCTTGAAAATAAAAACAACAATCAAAAAAAGAACATGAAAAAAGAAGGTCTCTGAAAAGGCAGCATAATCCTACATTCGGAGCAGATTTTGTGTGTCTATGATGCCTCAAAAGTTGTCTGTAATGCAAAATAGCATAATCACTATGGTATTTTGATGGTAATATTTGTAAGGCGTTGTAAAACAGAATATATCGGTTTTATAACACCAAAAAGTATTTGGACAATAGTCAAAAAAAGAAAAAAAAAAAAAAAGAATCAAGACAAATGACAATAAATAAATAAATACTCCAAAATAAATTGCAAACACATTATCATGGTTTCCACAAAAGTATGAAGCAGCACAACTTTCTTCAACTTTGATAATAATAAGAATTGCTCCTTGAGCATATTAGATTGATTTCAACTTCAAACTTTCATCTGAACTCCAAACATCCTGCATTTATTTGATTCAAAGTACAGAAAAAAAAAACAGTAAAATTTTGAAAAATTTTTACTATTTAAAATATATTTAAAAAAGTAATTTATTCCTGTGATTTCAAAGCTGAATTTTTAATCATCATTACTCCAGTCACATGATCCTTCAGAAATCATTCTAATATTCTGATTTGCTGCTCAAAACAGATTTATTATTATAATGTTGAAAACAGCTCAGTAGAATTTTTTCAGGTTTCTTTGATGAATAGAAAGTTCAGAAGAACAGCATTTATCTGAAATCTTTGGTAACATTATAAATGATCAATATAAAGCATCCTTGCTAAATAAAAGTATTAATTTTAAAAATAAACTCCAAGCTTTTGAATGGTATAGTGTATAATGTTATTTCAGATAAATGCTGATCTTTGGATCTTTCTATTCATTAAAGAATCACAAAAAATGCACTCAACTGTTTTAAATATTGATAATAATAATAATAATAATAATAATAATAATAATAATAATAATAATAATAATAATAATTGTTTCTTGAGCAGCAAATCTGCATGTTAGAATGATTTCTAAAAAACCATGTGACACTGAAGACTGGAATAATGATGCTGAAAATTCAGCTTTGATCACAGAAATAAATAACATTTTAAAATATATTTTAAAAAAATCTAATATTTTTTATTGTAATATTATTTCACAATTTTTACTGTATTTTGACCAAATACATGCAGCCTTAGTGAACATAAAATACTTTAAAATCATTTACAAATCTTACATACTTCAAACCTTCATCTGAACTCTCATCCTGCATTTACTACAGGATTTACTGCATTACCCCAGTCACATGATCCTTCAGAAATCATTCTAATATGCTGATTTGCTGCTCAAAAAACATTTACTATTATTATTATTATGCTGAAGACAGCAGGGGTCTTTGATGAATAGAAAGTTCAGAAGAACAGCATTTATCTGAAATAGAAATCTTTTGTAAAATTATAAATGTTTTTATCATCACTTTTGATCAGTTTGAAGCACCCTTGCTAAATAAAAGTATTAATTTCTAAAAAAAGAACTCCAAGCTTTTGAATGGTATAGTGTGTAATGTTATTTCAGATAAATGCTGATCTTTGGATCCTTCCATTCATTAAAGAATCCTGAAAAAATAGTACTCAACTGTTTTAAATATTGATAATAATAATAATAATAATAATAATAATAATGAAAAATGTTTCTTGAACAGCAAATCAGCATGTTAGAATGATTCATGAAGGATCATGTGACACTGAAGACTGGAGTAATGATGCTGAAAATTCAGCTTTGATCACAAATAAATTACATTTGATAATTTATTATAAATATATTCAAATAGAAAGCAGGTATTTTAAAATTGTAAAAATATTTTCACAATATTAATGCCTTTGCTGTATTCTGGATCAAATAAATGCAGTCTTGGTGAGCAGAAGAGACTTCTTTAAAATCTTACTGTTCAAAAACTTATGACTGGTCGTGTACTTCTTCAAGTCACTCTATAGACACAGACCTGAGGTGCGGCGCACATCCAGGCGCGATTAATCGCAATGATCCATCACGACTGTGATCCTTCCCCCGTCTCATCAAACTCGGAAATTATTCAGTGCCCCTTCACCGGCGGAAGAGCCCGGCGAGAAAAAAAAATGTCTTCTTATCTATGCAATTTCATTTGCATCATTGTTGCAAATATAATGACAGGACTCCCGGCGTCAGCGTTCAATATGCATTAAACAATGCGACTGGAAAGGACGGGCCTGTTCCCGGTTTAATTTTAGAGAAAATAACCTGCGCACCTCATGGAAACTGAGTCGGCTGGTGTGGGCGCAGGCGTCAGATGGAGATAGTGGTGGCAGGCCTCAGGCTGGCCTTTATTAAAGCGGCATAATGGAAAATGGCATCATTAGCATTCCTTGACAGTTAACGATTCAATTTGGTTTGATGAGAATTCAAATATTGGCTTCCAAACGCGAACTGACAATAAAGTGGTAGATGCTCAACTGATTTGGGATGCAGAGGGCAGTCAATGGTGGACCGCTGCCATTGTAATCAGCGCTTGCTAATTTCAAATAGCTGATGGTGTGGAAGAAAGAAAGCCGCTTTCGCAATATATTGTTTTGAACTGCCTTTTATTGTTAGGGTAATGTGGCATATCAATCGTTTTAATGTTCTTCCAATGAGGAAATGAATGAAGCTACCTTCTCGAAATGAAACTTTTTATCTTCAACACCACAAATGCGATGCTAAGCGGTGTGAGAGCTTTATCTCCTCATCCATGTTGACAAATTTTGCTGAAATTTGCAATATCATAAAAACGTTCAAGATGTTGTCTGTGAACCATTCTGAGAAGATCTGTTTAGCTGGACCAACAGCTAAACCAGGAAATCAGCACAACCCCCCATAAAAAGTCAAATCCAAATATTTGAGGGCACAGTAAACTGTGTAATCTCATGTTTGCAGGATGTACACTACTGGACCAAATGTTTGGAATAATTAATTTAAATGTATTTATTTAGCCAAACCAAGCATTTAATTGAACCTTGGTTTGAATAAAAATACAGAAAAAAAAAACTAAAATTAATAAAATATTTTTACAATTAAAGTAAGTGTTTTCTATTTAAATATGTAATAACATTTTATTTATTCCTGTGATTAAATGCTGAATTTTGAGCATCATTACTCCGGTCTTCAGTGTCGCATGATTCTTCAGAAATCATTCCAATATGCAATATTTCCTGCTCAAGAAATATTTCTTATTATTAATCTTTATTAAATTATTCTTATTATTCTTAGTATTATTCTTCTTTTTTTATTCTTTTTTTATAAAAACCATAACCTTTTTTGTCAGGATTTTTTATGACTATAAAAGAACAGCATTTATTTGAATTACAAGTAATTTTACAACATTATGAAGGTCTTTAGACATTTTAAAAATTGCCTTTAAAAGTCAATATATTGTGCATTTTATTACCTTAACACTTAATGTAATCCCATAATGTGCTCTTGTAATTTGTCTTTTTTAATGATTATTTTAAAATTATTTTTTAATTATTATTGTCATTTTTTATTATTTTCTTTAATTAATTTTTAATAAATTTAATTTATTCCGGTGAATTTTCAGCATCATTACTCTAGTCTTCAGTGTCACATGATCCTTCAGAAATCATTTTAATATGCTGCTCAAGAAAGATTTCTTATTAATCTTGAAAACTTCATATTTTTATGGAAACACTGATACTTATTTTGTCAGGATTCTTTGATGACTAGAAAAGAACAGCATTTATTTGAAATACAAATAATTTTGTAACATTATGAATGTTTTTAGACATTTTAAAAATTGCCTTTAAAAGTCAACATATGGTGCATTTTATTACCTTAACATTTAACGTAATCTCATAATGTGTTCTTGTAATTATTTTTTTTCCATTATTTTTAATTTAGTCATTTTTTATTATTATTTTTAAATAATTATTTTGTTACAAATAATTTTGTAACTTTTTAAATGTTTTTACTGTCACTTTTGATTAATTTAATTCGTCCTTGAATAAAGGTATTAATTTCTTTAAAAAAAAAAAAAAAAAATCAAAGTTTTTCAAAAGATTTGAATAGTAACACATACAGAAAGTTTGGAATAATTACTTTTTCTTATGTGTTTAAAAGTCATCTCTTATGGTCACCAAGGCTGCATTTATTTGATCAAAAATACAATGAAAACAGTAATAATGTAAAATATTGTTACAATTTAGAGCAACTGTTTTCTATTTTAATATGTTTTAAAATGTAATTTATTTCTGTGATGCAAAGCTGAATTTTCGGCAACATTACTCCAATCTTCAGTGTCAAATGATCCTTCAGAAATCATTCTAATATACTGATTTGCTGCTCAAGGAACATTTCTGAAAATTCAACTTTGCATCACAGGAATAAATTAAATTGCAAAATATATTCAAATAGAAAACTGCTATTTTGAATTGTAAAAATATTTCACAATTTCACTTTTTTTACTATATTTTCCATCAAATAAATGCAGCTTATATGTGCATATATGCGAAATTTCACTGACAGTTCAGAGCTGAAATTTTGTCTTTTGTGTGAAGGCTATTCATACGTTAATGCCTGGTGGTTACATGCTTGTTTTGTTCTCAGAGCACATGGGAAAGATGGTTTAAGGATTTGAAGTTGTTTAATTGTCAGCTACAGTAAACAATCTTATTGTTTAAGCAGGATAAACCAGCATCAGCCAGACCAGCACAGAAATTCATGTTGGTCTGAACTGTCAAGCAAAATATATAAACTTACTCTGTTCGTATATCTCTCCTCTCAGCAGATCCAGGATGCAGCGGATCAGGGCATCATGTTTGTGGGCTTCATCCAGGAGCCAGCTGGCCTACGCCCACACGTGCTACGGCACGGAGAACCAGAGGAACCCTCCCTCTCCCTGCACTCCAGCCCCAGCTCGCTGCACGGCTCCGGGCTGACGCCCAGCCCCAGTCCCCTGGAGGAGCCGGAGCTGGGAGACGAGTCCGGAGCGGAGAACGAAGGGAGAAACGGGGGAGGTGAGGCTCTGAGAGAGGACGTGAAAGCCTCTGAAGGTGGAGACCGAGGAGATGATCTCTCTGTTGAGAAATCAGGATCTGGTGAAACAAAGCAAGGAGATACACTGACACACAACAACAACGACACGGCCAAACTCACAGACACAACCGAGAAACCCAGCAGGTTGGCCCTGACTAAGAGTGGTGGGTTGATCGTCTTTATCCTTTGATCAAACTAAATCTACATTACAAAAATGAAAGTGTCTTTTAGTTCCAACCTATGACGCTGGCCAGGGCTGGGTGATGTTTTTCGGCATATTTTTGATAATATTCAAGAAAAGTATTTACACTACTGTTCAAAAATTTGGGGGTCAGTAAGATTTTTTAAAATGTTTTTAGTTGTTAGTTTTAGTTTAGTAAAGTTTTTTAATGTAAAAGTTTATTATACTCACCAAGGCTGCATTTATTTGATTAAAAATACAGTAAAAACAGTAAAATTGTGAAATATTATTACAATTTATAATAACTCTTTTTATTGTAATATATTTTAAAATGTAATTTATTTTTGTGATGCAAAGCTGAATTTTCAGCATCATTACTGCAGTCTTCAGTGTCACATGATCTTTCAGAAATCATTCCAATATGGAATCTATGGAATTTTATGTAATCTTTAGTTTTTCCGGATTATTTGATGAATAAAAGTTCAAAAGAACAGCATTTATTTGATATAGAAAGCTTTTGTAACACTGCAAAAGCCTTGACTGCTACTTTTAATCAAATTAATGCATCCTTTCTGAATTAAAATTCTTAAATATATTTACAATTTGCTTATTAAATTGCAATAATTTATTTAATTGAACAAAAACAGATTAATGTGTAGTTTAAAATCATCAAAACATATTTACAACACTGTTTTTTATTTAATACATATTTAATTATTTTCCTTTTAGGCCGGTCAGTCAATTACAAATTCAATTTGTTTAATTACATTATTATTTTGATTAATTGCATATCAATATTTGTCCAGAAAAAAACCAAAATTATGATAATTCAAAGACATTAGCCTATAGTTTCATGGCAAACAAACTAATACAGATTTTTAAAAAGCCAACATATTGTGCGTTTTATTTCCTTAACACTTAACATAATCCCATAATATGTTCTTGTATTTTGTCATTTTTTAATTACTATTTTTTAATTAATTTGCCATTTTTTATTATTATTTTTAAATTATTATTTTAGAATTTTTTTTTCATTATTATTTTGACATTTTTTTTATTCATTTTTTATCACTTAAAAAGCAGACTGCTTTAAAGCAGACATCTGAATTAAATTTAAAAAATATATAATTACATATTATATCATATTACATATATAAATTGTACTGCAAAGTACTTTTACATGGACAAAAATATTATAAAGTGCTATATATAGTATATAGTTTAAAGATAAATACCCCTTTAATATTTAGGTGGATTTTTTAATCTTACATTTTTTTCATTTTTTTTTTTTTTCTACATTTTCATTACAATTAAATCACATTTTCATCCCCAAATTTCTCTGCAAAAGTTTAACTATAAAATACTAGACAAATATGTAAAAAATACTAAAGGTTAAAATACTGTAATGCAATAATTTAACTAAAAATAAAATAAATAAAATATATATAAAAAATTATTTATTGAAATATTAATATTAAAAATATTGAATTCAAATATTTAGATTAACAAAATGATAAAAATATTTAAATTAAAAACTAAATTAAAAATTAAAATCAAATTTTTTTTTTTGTAAAAGTAATCTGAAGGCACTTTATTTGTCACAATATTTTAATATTGGCAGCATAACAGTCGCAAATCTCGCCCAGCCCTAAAGCCGGCGGTTTTTCTAGACGTGGTGATCACAGTTAGAAAGATCAAAACTCATTTGTCTTCTGGGTGTCACACACTGTGGAAGCATCTCGTTTTTGTCGTTTTTGTCTCAAGAAAAGCATTGTCACAGAGTTTAAGCAATGCTTTGACGTATGGGATTGGGCAGACTTGGCATTTCCGAAAGCCCACACAGCGGGTGCTAGATTAGGCTTTGTTCACCCTTCTTTTTCCGCCAGCAACCAGATGGCAAACCTCATTCTCAACATTAGCTAGGGAACCATGTTTTTTGCAAAAACCGTGGCATTGTGCGCTGAAATCGCCGTACCATGTGAACGAGGCATGCTGGGAGTCCTGTGCCGGCAGCAGCCCGAGTCTCCATCTGGATGTGGAAGTGACTTCGTCAGCGGTGGAATTATCCTACTGTCGCCACCGGTGGCCTCACGCTACACCAATTTTTCTCATTCAGCCACAAAATGACAGCTGCCAGGAGTCCTTTGGCACAGCGCTGCGTCTTTATGACTTATCGCCACCGCTGATAAATATAGTCATTCCCCGCTCAAGTCCCTCTAATGCTTCGGGTGAACATCTATAAAACATAATGGCGCTGGTCAGCAGTGTGAAATGCTCAGAGCTCAGATGAGGTGCAGGTTTGTCAAAGGGTTTTCACATCCCGCACTGCCGTTGTAAAGCCATCGAGTGAAACCTGCATTCAGAACAGAAAGGCAAGATTACTTGTATAGTTCATTTCATGCACAGCAGTCCTTACATAGTAAAATGAACATTTAAAAGGCCAATATTCTGGGTTAATCTCACAAAATGCATATTAAACCAAAATGAAAAAGAAATAAAAATGTGAAGTCTATCATAGGACCATTTTTCAATATTATGTCATTATTTTATTAAGAAGTCTTTTAGGTTGCAGTCCTAAAATTGTGCAAAAGAACTAGCATAGCCATGGATTCCTTTAGAACTTTCTAAAAATGAAAAATGCACTGTATGAAAAGTCTAAAAATGTAGAAAAACAAAAGCATATTTATATGCAAAAGATGTTTTGTAGCATAACAGTCGAGGTTATATTAGTCAACTAAAACTAAAACTATAAAAATGCATTTTCATTACTTCAAATAAAAAAGAAATATTTATTTATTTATTAAATATATATATATATATATATATATATATATATATATATATATATATATATATATATATATATATATATATATATATATATATAAACCTTACAAATATTTTATTTCAGCTAGATGCCAAGGCAATATTTTTCATTTTCATTTAGTTCAAATGAAACTTCAGCTTAAAATTTAATGTACTAAAATAATTAAAACTTACAGAAAAGACATTTACAAAAAAACCCTAATAAAATTGGCAAATAATCAACAAAAAATACTAACATTCATTTTAAAAATTAACACAAAAATTAATTATAATTATTATTTTTTTATCAAAACAAGGTACAATAAAAAAGAATTGTATTACCTGAAATAAAAATAAATATTTACTAAATAGACATTTACAAAGAAACTAATAAAATTGCCAAAGAAACAACAAAAATCGAAAAAAATTCATATAAAAAAATAAAAAATTCTAATAATAAAAATATTTTTTTTTATTGAAACAGCTTGAAATGAAAACAATTACTTGAAATGAAAACAATTTATTTTACATATATATATATATATATATATATATATATATATATATATATATATATATATATATATATATATAAATAAATATTTTGTAAATAAATATTTATTTTTATTTTGTAAATAAATAATTATTTATTTTATATATACATACATAAAAAATATTTAATTTCAGCTAGATGCCAAGGCAATATTTCTCATTTTCGTTAAGTTCAAATGAAACTTAGACTTAAACCTACTAAAATAACTAAAACTTAAAATAGAAATGAATGAAAACTGTACAGATATTTACAATAAATAAATAAATAAATAAAATAACATTGCCAAAAAAATAAAAAATAAAAAAATAGATAAAATATAATAAATTAATTAAAAAATAAATAAATTATAAATATACATGATAATTCTTTTATTATTTATTTTTCATCAAAACAAGGTACAGGAATTTACTTTTTCTTATTTTTTAACTATTAATTCTTATTCCAACACCACAACCTACATGCCAAAAAATAAAATAACATAAAATAAAATACAATGCATATTGATTTATATAAATATAGAAGTATTCACACTCATTCATAACAACAAAACGCAAATCAAATAAAAAAAAAATAAAAAAATAGAGAAAGTAAGGGATGGATGGGTGGATGCATAGTGGGATTACTTCTTAAGTTCCTTCAACGAAATGAATTCAAAATATTATTAAAAACTAAAAGAACACTAATAATGGTAGGTGTAAAGTGCACTTAACTAACAAAAGACACAGAACGAGTACAAGTGACCAGTTTTACAGGAAATTACCTAGTTCCACTAAAAGCAATATTTATTTGGATTGTGTTCGATACTGTCTGCATTGTTTTAACACGCAAATCAACTAACGTAAACCAACGGCAATGCTAACATAGACAAGCCGTCTTGAAGTGTTTCGAGAATTTACTCTTTTGAGTCAAAAAAACATCTATTTATGTCTGAGCCATAACTTTGGTGATCAGCCGGTGGGATGCAATCCACATCCAAATATTTCCATAGTTATGGGCTCCTGTGAAGACGGAGGTCAGGACTTGTGGGGTTGTGTTTGTGTGTTGATATGATGCAATTCAAATGCGGATTAGGCAAACACTTGATGACATGTCGCGTTCCTTGGCAGTGCCAACTGGAGATATCCAGCGTGTTTGACCTTGTCAAAAGGGTTGATCACAAAGCTTGGAGGCCTGTAACGGGGTCGTTTGTGTGCTTGTTTTCCCACTAAATGTCTAACGCTTTACCAAGACGCTCTGGAAGTTAGCAGATGTCACAGAAACAGTGGCTTTCATGTGTGGAGAGCATGACCTTCTTCACATGTTGTGTCTAATGAACTGCATTTAGAGCTGCAACCAACTAAATAATGTGCAGTTTTAATATAGAAAAACACATTTCATCACGTTTCCCTCCATAAATCCTTACTGCAATTTTTTTTTATTTAAAAAAAAATATATATTACATATATCATATTACATATATGTTATTTTAATCGCATAGCAAAGTACTTTTACATGGACAGAATATTATATTGTGCTAGTGTACACCTTTAATATTTAGGTGGATTTCATTAAAACACATCCACTGCCACCATTTCACAGTGAAAGAAGAAATATTTTTTAAATTAGTTTCATTAAATCACATCTCACTGGAAAAAAATCTCACTGTAAAATACTAGACAAAAATGTAAAAAATACTAAAAGTTTAACTACGAAAAATACTGTAATGCAATGAGTTAACTAAAAATAACATAAAAAATGTAATACAAATATTTTAAAATAATATTATTTAATATTAAAACATTAACATTTTCATTAAAAATAAAAGTAAAATATTTAAATTAAAAATACAAGAAAATAAAAAAATTAAACAACAAATGAAATAAGATCAGTACTACAAATACCACTAATAAAATATAATATATTAAAACATTTAGATTAAAAATACAATTATAAAAATTAAATATTTAAATTAAACTATAACAATATTAATTATTAAATATTCAATAAAAATATTTAGATTAAAATAAAATTCTAAAAATAAAATATTTAAATAAAAATAACATTTTAAAATTAAACAAAAAAATATAGTTTATAAAATAAATTAAATGAGGTCAGTACTACACATCCTATAAATAAAACAAATAAAATATTAATATTAAAAATATTAGTTATCATTAAAATATTAATATTAATATTACATTAAAGTATTTTGGTTAAAAATACAATTATACAAATAAAATATTACCATTTAAAATAAAATAAGAAAATAAAAAAGAAATAACTGAAATAAGGTCAGTACTACAACTACTACAAATAAAATACAGTATATTTAAATATTTAGATTAAAAATAAAATTATAAAAATACTTTTAAAAAATACTGCAAACACTATAAATAAAACATTAAATATAATAAATGTAAATAAAATATTAAATTAAAATATTTAGATTAAAAATAAAACTATAAAAACTAAATATTTAAATTAAAAGGAAAGTTAAACAATTAAACAATAATACATTTTATAAAATAAATAAATAAGGTCAGTACTACACATCCTATAAATTAAATAAATAAAATACTAATATTAAAAATATCTCATTAAAATATTTTGATTAAAAATAAAATTATACAAATTAAATATTAAAATTAAAAAAAAAAAAGAAAAAAAAAAGTACTACAGTACTACAAATACTATTGTGGTATATAAATACTTTACAAATGACACATAATTACAAATAAATGTTTTGCATTTAAGTAATAAAAATGAGATTATATATATATATATATGTATAAATATATATAAATGGCTGTTTATTCAAAATGTAAAACTTTACCTTTTTCGTTTTTGGGCCTAGAAGTACACATACTCTCAGCTGCGGTCCTCGTGTGATGGATGCAAATCCTCCTTATTTCCGTCTCGCTCTGGCTCCTATTCATAAAAAGGGCAGAAATAAAATAAAAACCAGTCTGTAACAAAGTGATGCACACGTACTGCGGACATTACAGGAAATGGGTTTATAGGAAGAACTTGTTGTACCCGAGCGAAAGTAAAACAACAATTAATGATTCATTCTTGCTGAGAGTTGTGTTGTAAATGCATGCGGCTCAGAAAGCCATTCAGATCGCTCTCTCTCGTTGGCTTTTCTAGGTCCTGTCAGAGACGGTTAATGACTCAATGCAGTCAGCGGCAATCTAAACGATCGCTGCCAGAACAAAAGTGCATCCATATTTATCTTTTCGGTCAATTTCCCATTAGTTCTAATACAGGTCTGGAAATAGGGAGGTTTTACTGGGTAAACCAGGCACACAAACAAATTCATCTTAGACTATCGTAATCCATTAGGTGCACTCTCTTTCTCTTTGTGGCAGATGTAAATAGCGTTTTGTTTTCCAGCCAAACGTAATCTCGTTGAGAAGAACGGATGGTCAATTCTCTCAAGTGCAGGGCCGGTCTAGTGAGAAACGATGGTCCTAAACACTCGTTCGAGATTGCCACTACATCACCTAATTTCCTTAATTACTCACCTCCGCTAGACCAGGACACCAGCTAATTAGTTGTTAAGCCCATCTACAAGCAAATTAATTAAGTGTGAAAGACCACAGCGAAGGAACACACACGAACAAAGCAACAAATCTCATAACCCTGCTGACAAGACTAGCTTGAGCTTGGGTTATGATGTGTAGTTAGTACTGATTTATTCGCCCAGGAACTACTAAATTAAATGAAAATGTAATTTGTAATCATTGTTTTACATGTTTTTTATATAATACATAAATATAGTATGTATGTGTATATTATATATGAGTTTAGTGTTATTTTAGAGATAGTTTTAGAATTTTAATTAATATTTTTGGTTAGCTTTTTTTATTTTCTTAGCTATTTTTAGATTTTGCTTTAATTATGGTTTAAATCTTAGTTTCAGATTTATTTAATTATAATAACCCTATAAGGAGTTTAGTGTTTTTTTTAGTATCATTGATATATGATACTAAAAAATATATATATTGACTATATTTTTGATTAATATTTTAAATCAACTTCTCATTTTTTATATTTTCTTTTCTTATTTTTATACTTTCCTCTTAATTTTATTATTATTATTATTTTACAAAAAAAACTACTTAGTTCTGTGTTTTTGTTATTTTTTTCCTCTCTATATAGTTTTTATTCATTTTTAATTCCATTTCAGTTTTAGTTATTATTTTCCTTTTGTTTCAGTAAACGAATTTATGATTTTTTTTTATTTCATATTATTAAATAAAATATAATATTTAAATTATTACTAAATTAGAAATCTTAAAAATGTGAAAGTAACATATTTTGATTAAAAATAAAATTATACAAATATATTAGTCAAATATAAAAATAAAATGAAAAAAAATGAACAAAAATAGAAAAGGTCAGTACTATGAATCATATAAATAAAATATGAATATTAATATCAATATATATAATTAATATAAAATGTAACATAATATTACATATATATATATATATACATATATATAGCTTTATTTAACTATAATAATTCTTTATATATAGTATTATTTTAGCATTGAGATACGACTATCATTTTTTATTATTTTTTAAAATCAGCCTTTATTTTTTATTTTATTTTCATATTTTTTAGAATTTAAAAATTTTAAATAATTTTATTTTCTAATTTTATTATTATTATTATAAAGTTCTGTGTTTTCGTTATTTTTTGTTGTTTTTTTCTATATTAGTATTACTTTTTAATTCAGTTTCAGTTTTTTATTTTTATTTTTAGTTTAATTTTGTTTCAATTATTATTATGGTATTATTTTTATGGTTTAAAAAGTTTTTAGTTATAAATGTATAAAATATATCTGTATTATATTTATATATACAATAAATAAACATAATATATATATATATATATATATATATATATATATATATATATATATATATATATATATATATATATATATATATATATATATATTTATCATTACAGTAATCACTGTTGATCCCTGTTCCTATACAGTGTTCATTACAACTTCCTCTGCCAATAACATGTATTTAATTTGTATTTCATTATGTATTTCATAATGTGTTTTACATGTCCACAGGAGCCGAGCTCTTTGGATTGTTTAATTACCCGGGCCGGCGTGAGGGTCAGCTGAAGTACTACACAGTTAAAGTGCCTCTGCGAGTGCAGCCGCAGGGCGAGGGCATCTGCACAATGGAGGCCAACTGGCTCGATCACATGACTCAACACTTCAACAACGGAGCTTCACTAGTGGACGGATACTTTCAGCTGGCCAGTGACAGCGGTGAGTTAGCGCTGATACGTCTGAAACTCATACAATCTGACATTTACATTCGATCACACTAGAGTATTATAAAAATACTATAGTGGTAGCATGATTTAGTGATGCTAGTAGCATTTGACACCATCACTAAACTATGAGACTTGAGATATACACATAAGATATACATGAGATATGCACCATAGTTCGCTTTGATTAGAAATAATTGGATAAACTCTATATGGGTTATATCTGTTATTTAAATCATTTTGCAAAGTACCTCATGGACAGCATACTACATGGTGCAATATAACACCATACAACATTGTATTACTATGGTTTTGTAAAAATGTAGTAACTACACTGACCAAAATTATAAACGCAACACTTTTGTTTTTGCCCCCATTTTTCATGAGCTGAACTCAAAGATCTAAGACTTTTTCTATGTACACAAAAGGCCTATTTCTCTCAAATATTGTTCACAAATCTGTCTAAGGCTACGTCCACACGAAGCCGGTGCGTTCCCTATCCGCTCATTTTTTTTCCTCGATCTCAAAAAAAAAATTGCGTAAACACGGCGTCGTCTCAAGAAATATCTGCGTACACACGAAACCACTGAAAACGGTGTAGTATATATGCCAGACACAGCCGACACGTGATGTGATGACATCATCGTTTCACAAAATATACGGATTGGCTGTACACACGAAACCGCAAGGGTGTCGTTTTCAGATTTATCCACTTTGGGACCCGGTTTCAGTCTCCTAAAACGCCGGATCCGTGTGGACGAAACGCCAATACGGTAAAAAATTTTTACGTATACAGCGAAACGCGTCTCCGTGTGGACAGGCCCTAAATCTGTGTTAGTGAGCACTTCTCCTTTGCTGAGATAATCCATCCACCTCACAGGTGTGGCATATCAAGATGCTGATTAGACAGCATGATTATTGCACAGGTGTGCCTTAGGCTGGCCACAATAAAAGGCCACTCTAAAATGTGCAGTTTTACTGTATTAGGGGGTCCAGGGGGGTCCGAAAACCAATCAGTATCTGGTGTGACCACCATTTGCCTCACGCAGTGCTGCAACACATCTCCTTCACATAGAGTTGATCAGGTTGTTGATTGTGGTCTGTGGAATGTTGGTCTACTCCTCTTCAATGGCTGTGTGAAGTTGCTGGATATTGGCAGGAACTGGAACACACTGTCGTATACACCAATCCAGAGCATCCCAAACATGCTCAATGGGTGACATGTCCGGTGAGTATGCTGGCCATGCAAGAACTGGGATGTTTTCAGCTTCCAGGAATTGTGTACAGATCCTTGCAACATGAGGCCGTGCATTATCATGCTGCAACATGAGGTGATGGTCATGGATGAACGGCACAACAATGGGTCTCAGGATCTCATCACAGTATCTCTGTGCATTCAAAACGCCATCAATAAAATGCACCTGTGTTCGTTTGTCCATAACATACACCTGCCCATACCATAACCCCACCGCCACCATGGGCCACTCGATCCACAACGTTGACATCAGCAAACCGCTCACCCACACGACGCCATACACGCTGTCTGCCATCAGCCCTGTACAGTGAAAACCGGGATTCATCCGTGAAGAGAACACCTCCCTAAAGTGCCAGACGCCATCGAACGTGAGCATTTGGCCACTCAAGTCAGTTACGACGAACCACAGTCAGGTCGAGACCCCGATGAGGACAATGATCATGCAGATGAGCTTCCCTGAGATGGTTTCTGACAGTTTGTGCAGAAATTCTTTGGTTATGGAAACCGATTGTTGCAGCAGCTGTCCGGGTGGCTGGTCTCAGATGATCTTGGAGGTGAAGATGCTGGATGTGGAGGTCCTGGGCTGGTGCAGTCACACGTGGTCTGCGACTGTGAGGCCAGTCGGATGTCCTGCCAAATTCTTTGAAACGCCTTTGGAGACGGCTTATGGTAGAGAAATGAACATTCAATTCACGGGCAACTGCTCTGGTGGACATTCCTGCAGTCAGCATGTCAATTGCACGCTCCCTCAAAATTGCGACATCTGTGGCACTGAGCTGTGTGATAAAACTTCACATTTTAGAGTGGCCTTTTATTGTGGCCAGCCTAAGGCACACCTGTGCAATAATCATGCTGTCTAACCAGCATCTTGATATGCCACACCTGTGAGGTGGATGGATTATCTCAGCAAAGGAGAAGTGCTCACTAACACAGATTTAGACAGATTTGTGAACAGTATTTGAGAGAAATAGGCCTTTTGTCTACATAGAAAAAGTCTTAGATCTTTTAGTTCAGCTCATGAAAAATGGGGGCAAAAACAAAAGTGTTGCGTTTATAATTTTGGTCAGTGTAAATATATATTAAATAGTGAAATACACGCAAAAACTATTTCAAATGAATCACTAAATAAATAAATCAACAAATAAAAACAAAATACAATTTCAAATATTATATGGTGATAGTGTACAAAAACAATGTCTTACTATGTTGTAAAATGTAAAATAAAATTTAAAATGTATGTGTGTATGTGTGTGTGTATATATATATATATATATATATATATATATATAAATTAAATATAACATGTAATAAAAATAACTAAGATATATTAAAAAGTAGAATACACTAAGTGAATCAAATAAATAAATAAATAAAACAAAACATGCAGAAATAATTAAATAATTTAAGTAATTCCTGAATACTATATGGTGCTAGTTTCAAAAAAACAAGCACATTTTATTTTCTATTTTATATTTCTATGGTAATACCATTGTAATTTTTTATAAGGGTTGTGATATTAAAATTAATATGTGCTCATCCTATAGGTGATAAATGAATGGATTTAATCACCCAATAAGTGAATTAAAGGCATCTTCTAATAAATGAATGAGGGATTGATTAATCTGACTCTA